>OY978219.1:875878-1158528 GCA_963854785.1 Vaccinium vitis-idaea | reverse complement strand
AATAGACTTTAATTTTGAGTTTACCATATTTTTCCTGGTAAAAAAGACAAGTATCAGCCCTGTATGCTGAAAACTCTAATGACCCAGGATTATAGAAAATTGTATGAAATTTGGAACTTCGTTTGCGGATTATACTGAAACAAGAAATCCAATTCCAACAAAGAAATACACAAGAAACCTAATAATTATATTGAGTTTGATCAATGAACTGTGAGCTGTACTCACCACAGACAGAGAAATATAATTGGACTGGGCTGTGCAAGTTTTCTCACTTTAACTAGCTCAGTTTTTGTCCTTCAAGGTATTGTATGCACTATGAGAGGATCGATGGGGGAAATGGAAAGTCTGAGTCATCATCAGTTCTAGTTGGTAATTGATATCGACCAGTGAAGAGAATCTGAAGGAGAACATTATTGCAAGGTTATCTGAATGATGGGAATCTGGAGAACATTACTACAAGATTATCTGAAATGGAAAGTCTCAATTTTATGGCTGAGGATGTTTCTCTTTGCTTCTGTCTTTCTCATTTCACCCGGTGCTTTAGATATGAAGTCCATATTCAAGAGTAGTGTTTCTATTCTAAAGTATTTGGATGTGTCTGTTAGATAGCTCGATATACATTGTTGGGCTCATTTCCTAACAGCTTAAGCTTTTGGGAGAGTTGGTTACTTAACATGGTATCAGAGGTTTCGTTGCAAGAGGTCTTGGGTTCAAGTCTCCTTGTCTGCATTTGCTCCTCATTTGCTTCTACCTTTCATATTCTGTTTCATTCTATCTCTGAAAATTTGCATCTCCGCGTGCAAGGAGTTGGACGTGAGGGAGGGCATTAGATAACTTGACATTCATTGTTGGGCCCATTTCTTAGCAGCTTAAGTTTTTGGGAGAGTTGGTTGCTTAACAGTGTCAACTTTTTTCTGATGCAGTTGGCAGATTTACCACACAGGTGATCTGTCATTCACTTGTTTGGCTATGCTTTGCATCTGTCATGTGCTCAAAGCGACAAGCACGGCAGTGGCGGTAGATGTTGAATCCTGTTATTTGCAATGGCTACGTTTCACCAAGAACATCCAACCAAGACAATCTCATGCTCAAGTATCAGTTTGTGAAAACAATGAAAACAATTCAACTTCAGTTCAATGCTCAAAAGCTTTTTCAGAATATGTGAGGCCTGTGGTTGGGAATTGGCACACATAAAAAGATTATTGCCGTTTTGTCACAACCTTCTTATTCTACTCCCTTAACATGAGAGCAGAACTGTGTCCAGGATTTTCTTGCCAATGGTAATCGATAGAAAATCAATCAGAAACGATATTTCAGTCAGACATCAAAATTGATCTTCATTGGACGCTTCTTCTTATTCTTCTTCTTGGTTTTTCCCTCTCTTTAATAAAAGAACGGAAGCACAGAAATAGAAGCTTTTGACAATAGGATGTCTCCCGTTCAGGTAGCAATCTCAGCAGAGGTTTCAAGTAGCTTGTTACAATTTTATCCCCTTTTATTTTTATGAGCTCCAAATGAGAAACACAAGTGTCAATACTAGTAAAATCCAATCTATCAAAAAAGCTGGGTTTCGTTTTTGTCCATTTGTACAGTTTAACACATTTTAGCTACTCCACTGAAAATGCTGTAAACTATCAGGGGATCATTTCTTTCATCTTTGCAAAAAAACCTCGGTGTGCAGGGGAGGGTGAACAAAAAGGAAAAGGCAAACTACATGTCTACATTTGCCTCCCCTCAAACAAGCTACCCTAACCAGTTACCACAGCAAATGAAATTAAGAATAGCTGTTGAGAATACATAAGGGCGCTCAACCGCTCAAGAGAGGTTATTATATTACAAGTCAATTTCAAGTGTAGTAGTCAATGGTTATGCAAGTTACTATTGCACATTTAAGCACCCTAGGGTTGGCAGTACTACCGGAACTTCAATCCACAGCTTCATTGAATTGGCAGCGGTTCATCCTTCTTCTGACTCTACAATGAAGAGTTAAGAAATCTTTCAATAAGAGAGCAACGATTCTTCGGGCCGGGCCGGGCTCGGGCTGGGCCTTGAGGATTTTCCCAAACCCATCTCATTAACTAATCGGGCTTAAAAATATCAATTTGGCCCACCCTATAGGCCTAAATATATATCCCAAACCCTAAAAAAATCGTGCTAGGTTGGGCAGGCCACCGGGCCAGTGTGCACCCCTACCGTGAACCAATCAATCAACGGACCGATAATCATTTCACAGAAAAAATCTGAGAAAAGAATGTGAGGATTAGCCCACATAAAAGGCTATACCCAACTGAATGGAGAAAAAATGGAAACTAATAAGAATGGAATAAATCAAGAAGCCAAGGAAATAAAAACTAATTCCAAGACTCAAGTGCAAAATTTCAAACAGTTAAAGAACACATATCTTCAGAGACTTGTCTTATGTTAAGCCTTTCATTTACAGGGAGAATACACCTTAGAGAAATAGCAAGCAATTCATCCATTCCTCTGGTGTTTTCTTCCTCCCCAGATGCAATGTCTCTGTCAATGCAATCCATTCCTCTACCTTCTTGATTACACAAGCGGACCCAATCAGTAAGATCAACGGCTCCCGATTGACCAGAGATGAATAGATGATATAACCGACACTTTTTCTGGTCAAAAATTCCATCAAAATCACTCCAAACGCGTACACGTCAGATTTTAATGATGGGACCGGTTTGGCTGCAGTGGCGAGTTCGGGAGCTCAATATCCAAGTGCTCCCAGGTTTAATATCTGTTCTGCGATGCCAGGTGGCGTCATCAGATGGCGGAGACAATAGTCTGTAAGGCGGGCATTGAGATCGGGGCCAGCCAGGAGAATGTTTATGGGCTTTAGGTTTCCATGAGGTAGGCCTCTGTCGTGAAGGTACGTTAGAGATTGGGCTACGTCAACAGCAACTTTCAACCTTTGGCTGAAGGATAGCCGAGAGTACCTCCGAGGTGTTGTCTCTGCATAAGATATAAACACATGAATTGATGAATATACTCAAAACAAAGATAGAAGGCTCATTTCATTCTTAAAACAATTTTTTCATTCACAATTTTCCTATAAAGTTAATTCTGGATTACGATGAAAGACTCAGTAGAAAATGACATAGTTAGATCCAAATTTTTTGTTTAGTAACACCCACCCATTAGCCCCGGTAACACTAGGCAATATGTCATCATAAAATTAGTTTGATATCTTATCTTGCAATTCTCCTTCCATGTTCGGGCCAATATGTGGCAAAAGCAAAGAAACAGAACAACCAGCAGGCATGTTCCTAGTGAAATCCTAAAGACAGGATGAAGAGAGAGACCTTTAAGTCCATTGAAAACATGGCTGGCTTCAAACAACTAAAAAGGGAAATCATGCAGACAAACATAGCAGGAGGCAGGGACCAAAATAGTGTGATCAAACAATACATTCTAATAGTAACATTTGCCATCCAATGAATAGGAAGGCTTGGCACTATGAACTGAACAACACTTATTATTCTTGAAAAGACTTGCAATCTCACACTAGATTCATTTAAATGTAATTCAGAGTGAACCCTATGCGGAACTTACAATTTTTACGTCCCTATGTGGATTTTACATCATGTGAAACGTGAATGCATCATCTGAAATATTTAACTAGTACCAGTGTTAAGAAGCAGGATAAAGCTGTCATTTGATGAAAATTTAAGCAATTTCATGGTCATGTATCACTGTATGTACGATACTTACCTGATATGGTCTGGCAATCTAAGATCTGATGAGATCCATTCTTTATTTCAAATGTAATACCTTTTTTTGACTTTTCACCCAAAAAATGCAAATTTCAGTTTACAAGCAACATTAACTTTCGTCCGCCAAAGATATAGAAGTAGGGATATAAATACAAAGTCCCTGAACTATTTCAGTGAGCATCCAACAGAAAGCATGCAGATATGCTTCTACATTTTCCAGGCAACACCATAAGTAAGGAAATTCCCTAAATTATCTCATAAAGCAAACTGCAGTCATAATAGAAATAAAAAAGAAAGAAACGAAGGGGAAACCACATAAAAGTTTGGAAGCTCTTACCATAAAGATGCAGACCCAAGCTATCTCCCTGGACGTAGTCCGCTAGAATAAGGTTCTCTTGCCCCCCAATAATATGCTCGCAAAGGAACAACAACTGGATGTCTAATTGATCCAATCTTTTTCACTTCCTTGGCGAATTCTTTTTTATTCTTGACCAATCCCTTCCTAAGCCACTTCACAGTCAACACATGTCCACTATCTAAAGTATCTTTGCACAAAGTGCCGAGACTAATTCGACCCAAAACTTCTGCTGGAGCTCTTGACAACTCCTCAGCAATGAACCCCAGTGATGCATCCACAAAAAACAGTTCTCCGGCCAATCGGTCAGGCGAATTGACATCTAGGGTCACAGGCTGTTTAATTGCATCATTGAAACGTGGTGAAGAGGATACTAGGGAATCAGAAGAGTACTTCCTTTCAGATATCACTGGACGATTATCTGGAACATTCTCAATAATCTCAGTACCAAATTTTGTCTGTTTTGAAAATGACCTTGAATTTGAATTGAGTGAGTGATTGTTCCCGAAACCAGATGAAGTTGGCAGGGCCTCGGGTGTTTCCTTAGCTTTAGAAAATCTTCCTAATTTAACGTCATTACCAGCAGTTTTGCCACTTAACCCTCTTTTAATGTGGAAATCACGATGTTGGGCTCTACGATAGGCAAAAAGAACAAAAGCAATCATCACAACAGCCACAACTGAGGCAACAATGATTGCTACTCTAATACTGAACTTTGAACTTGGATGTTTCCCACCCTCAGAAACCTGAACAGGAATATCACTCTGAAATGGCAAGCCATTGGGGAAGATCAGTGAAGAATTGCCTGGATGAAACAAAGTAATGGGGAAATTTCTCAGGTTTTGTGGAACAGGACCTAGTAGATCATTATAAGACACATTAAAGACCTTCAGACTTGATGGAAGCTTATCCGGGATTTTATCCGTGAAATTATTTTTGGATAAATCTAGGTTCTCCAAAACGCTAAGCTTGGTTAATGCATTTGGTATACGTCCCGATAAGCCATTCTTTGCAAGATTTAGCAACTTAAGCCCACCCAATTCACCTGTGCCCAACTTCAAGGTACCTGTTAAAGAATTATCAGAGAGATCAAGAGATTCCATGGGTGGATAAGAAGGTTGAATTGACAATTCACTTGTGTGTGAGCCATGAAGTGGAATAGACCCAGTGAAACGATTTCCTGAAAGGTTCAGGTTTGTCAACGTCATTGAGGTGAAGAAACTAGCTGGGATGCGCCCATCAAATTCATTCAAGCTTAGCTCAACCGTTGACAGCCTACTGCAGCTTCCGAGTACATGAGACAATGTACCTTTTAAAGAATTATTTTTCATAATGAGAGAGGTCAAATTTTGGAACTTAGATGTGAGGTCAGGAATGCTTCCTGAGAACTTATTTGAACTCAAGTCGAGAATCTCCAAACTAGCGCCCCAACCCTTCATAGCAGATACATCACCGGAGAGCATATTGCTTCTAAAATCCACAATAATACATCTTCCCACAGTAGAAGGCAAAGAACCGGAAAGCACATTTGACGAAAGATTCAACATACTCAAACTTGCAGAGTTGATTACGTTGATTGGACCTGTACATATACATGTAGGTTATAGACAATTAGAATGAGTCATCAACAAATAATTGCTCAAGGAATAAGAGTCCAAGTGCCAATTGAATGCATGGCCATAAGTTCTATTTACAGCAGGAAAAATGGACCTTCACATGTGCAAATGGAAAAAATTCCTGAAATGAGCAAAAATTAGCTTCTTCTTTTAGTAAATATGAATGTATAGAAACGTTCACGACACCTAATAATTGTTTTCTCTTTACTTACTTTGTTTCTTATACAAAGCCAAGATCATAGCCATTATTACTTCCGAATAAAACTCCACAAAGGTTTTGATGGTATTTTCATTTACACAAAGTTGTATAGCTATTTCCTTCTATAAGAAAGCCTGATTGGAATAGAATTAGTGAATTTTTTTAACAGAGTTGAATTAGTTGATTCAAGAAAATAAAAAGTGGAATAAGGGGCAAAGGGAAAGATCAAGAATGAATTTTTTGTTATTCTAGAATCATGACTGGATCGGTGTGTGTTTCATAAAGAGAATAATCAGCTAATGTACCATATATGATCAGAAGATCAGGATGATGTGATTGAAGTAAACCTAGAGGCAGAAGCAGAACCTCGGCCCACAAATGTCAGTTAGGTATCTTGTGAAATGGATGTTCGGAATAGAATTCCCTCTCGTAGAGTAGTTGATAAAATGCTCACAAGTATCCAATTAGTTCGGGTGGCATAGCTAAATCCTCCACCATGAAATAAACTTGGGGCATACCAACAAATCTTTGTCATTTCTCCTCATAACATGTCAAATCACAACTTTGCCACTATACTGGTTGCATGGTGAAAAAAGAATTAGCATTTATCAATTTAAAGCGGAAATCTACATTTTCAACCAAACAAGTTGTTAGGAATTTATAGGGTAGATTTTTCTAACACATGACCCAAAAAGCCACCTTAACACATAAAAGATAAATTAAGTACATCTGCAACATAAAACAAGTTATTGCACTAGAACTTTCTCCAAATGTACTTCTTCCATAAAACATCACTAGATGGAAACACAATGGTAAGGCTTCATTTCAGATGCCTCGTTATGTTACTCAAACAGTACTAATTTTGCTTTATAAGTTAAAATACTCGTGCTTTGGACATTACTCTGGCCTTTGAACTATTCATGAAGCAGCCAATTCCGCCAATACAGTCATGGACATTGGCTACAGGTTGAGGCCAACAAGAGACAATTTATGCATTCTACTTAAGAAAATACTACAAATGGAATTATCAAGTAAATGCAGGGTTAATGCAAAGAAAACAACAATGCAGTAGTGTAGAATCATGATCTTACGCTCAAATAATCAAAAGTTCTTCACAGGTTGTGATATGTATATCTCAAAGACCAAGACAAAGTACCTCATAGCTTGTATGTCACAGGTTAAGACCAACAACATAATGATCCAAGTTTATGTTAAAAATCAAAATAACACCTTACCTGAAAACCCATTGTCACTGAGATCTAGTTCTTCTAAAGGAATCAAACTCCCCAACAGATCCACCGGTATTTTCCCATACAACTGGTTACTTCCCAAACGCAAAGCTCGAAGATTAACCAATGACCCAAATGAAGGGAGCTCTCCACTAACTAAATTACCACCCAAATCCAAAACCTGCAAATTCCTAAATAACTGTACAATTTCATTCCCAAAAAACCCACGACTCAACCTATTATGACTCAAATTCAAATACTTCACCATTTTCGCCAAGCTCGATACATTCTCCAAATCCAAATCAACCGTTCCATAGAACATATTATAGCTCAAATCGAGGTACTCAACATTCCTAATCCCTGCGAATAATTCCCCAATGTCCCCCGACAGTCCATTCGAATGGAAATCCAAAACCTTCAGTTGCTGAAGGTTTTTGGATTCCATCCGGAAACCGGCCTGTAAAATTATTACACGACAAGTTCATGTATTCCAGCCCCCATAGGTCATTGATTCGGGCCGGGATGGGCCCGTAGAACTGGTTTTGTGACAGATGGAAATGCCGGAGAGAGGTTAGAAACCCTAATGCCGGTACGAGTCGGCCGGTGAGTGAGTTACCCGATAGGGATAAGGTTTCGAGCATTTTGAGATTGATTAATGTGCTGAATTTCAAGTCACCGACTAAGCCGAGACGGTCAAGGGAAATGGCGGTGACGTTACCGGCAAGGTTGCAAACGACGCCGTAGAAGGAGTGGGTCCATGTGGTGAGGACGCGGCCTAGTTGGTCTGATTGGATGCCTTTTTTGGGCTAATTAACCGATTTACGGTTTTTTTTAAACTTTATTAAATAAAACGCGCGTTTTTCAACTTAATTCCCAGACTACATGAAGTCGGGGTTAGCAACCACGTTTTCTTGAAAACGTGTTTGGCAAACACGCTTTCTCGGTTGGTTAAGCCGGATTAACCAAAAATTAAGTTGATCGTAATCCGGGTTAAAAGCGTTGTTAGTAAACCCGCCTTCTAAAAGCGTGGTTAGCTAACACGATTTTTGAATAAAACTGGGTCGCCTAATAAAAGCGGGTTTTCCAAACCCACCTTCTGAAAGCGGGTTTACCAAACCCACCTTCTAAAAGCGGGTTTAGTAAACCCGCCTTCTAAAAGCGTGGTTAGCAAACACGCCTTTAGAAGGTGGGTTTGGTAACAACGCCTTCGTGCTAAGCACGCTTATTCCCTTATAAGGTAAAAAAAGCTATTCCCTTATAAGGTAAAAAAAGCCCTAGCTTTTTTTACCACTTATGTTTTTTCCCCAACTTCAGAACTCCCCCCCTTTCCTCGCTGAGACCGCTACTGGCCCTCCATCCCCGCACGGCTCAGCAGTCCGGCGCTCCTCCGCGTCACCGCCGCCGGTCACAACTCCGGCGGTCGTCTCCGTGATCTCCCTGTGAAGCCTTTGTCCAGATCTACAGGTTTGTCCTCTCTCTACTCAAACCGATTGATGTCCTCTCGCGGTATTGAACTCTCTCTCTCTCTCTCTCTCTCTCTCTCTCTCTCTCGGCTCTCTCTGTCTCACTTCGTCTCTCTCTCTCTCTCTCTCTCTCTCTCTCTCTCTCTCTCTCTCTCTCTCTCTCTCACGTGCACTGATGTGTGTTTATTGAAAGCCAAAGCCGAAAGTTTGTTGTTTTGCTGTGTATTGCATCGTTTTAGGGAAATATAGGAATTCTTTAAGGTCGCAGCTGGAGTGCAATATATATGTATATATCTCGGACACGTGCAATTCAATAAAGTACTAAAACAAAAGCCACCCAAAATTCATGTGGCATACTGGAGCCCAACAAATTTCTTTACAGTTTGAAATTCCGAAAATACAAAATGTGATAACAGACCATATTTTTCTTTGTTATTTCTCTCTTGGTGGTTGGTGCTTCCATTGGTAATCTCAAGGTTTGGACAATGGGCCCCTTGAAGAAGTACGGGCCGGATCTTACGAAACTTACGGGGCCCAAACACTGCTCTTCATTTCTGGTAGACGAGTGGGCCAGGTGACAAATGAAGACAAGCTCGATAGGGCTCAATAACCGATTTACGTTTTTTTTTTAAACTTCATTAAAAAAAACGCGTGTTTTTTTAACTTAATTCCCAGACTACGTGAAGTCGTGGTTAGCAACCACGTTTTCTCGGTTGCTTAAGCCTGATTAACCGAAAAAAAATTAAGTTAATCGTAATCCTGTTGAAAGCGTTGTTAGCAAACACGCCTTCTAGACGCGTGTTTACTAAACACGCCATACCCTTTTTGTATTTGCTTTTGTTGATTGATAAAATTAGAGCAAATACGAACAGGAAAACAACGGAAGTGGAACTTCACTGGTGGGTTATTTTTAAAGAGTTAATAGAAAAATAATCTAGTGTGTTGCATACATGGGGTCAATTCTGTTTTAAACTAATAAAGAAAAATGATTGGTAACCAATAGAAAATTTTAGTTTTAATAGTAGGAAAAAGGGGCAAAATTTTTTTTTTTTTTTCCATTGGAGACCAGTGAGTTTGGCCCACTCTCTCTGTGCATGAGACTTTGTGTGTGAACATAAAAGAGACTTTAGGCAGCATAGGAGACTTTTATTTTGTCAAAGCCCACCTAATTATTGTATGGTGCAACAATGGAAAGGAACTACCTATTTTTTCATCATCATCAAGTCGTTATTTTATCAATAAATTCATATTCATACACACTTATGGAGATGAAATTTGATTGAAAAGGTCCATGAAGGCTTGATAAGACATCAGATATGAATAAAGTGGTCTAAAAGCTGATATTAATAAATAAAGATGATGAATAAGGCTGTAGTAGTACAAAAGTAGATGTTGACTTGACCATCCATTGGTTTGCATTGAATGATTGATTACAAGTCCCCATTAAATTAATGTCACTATGTGGCCACTTGAAATGTTTCGGTTTTTCTTCAAGAGCATTGGATTCCAATTATTATAAAAGAAGACCAATAAGGGTAATGACACAGACATGTTGGCGGGTCCCCCGGCATGCTTTGTGCGAGCTTTGGATTCCAGTGACAGCTGAACAAGGCTGAAAAAGTCGGTATCTACACAGTGACACAGGCATGTGGGTTCCCATCCATAAGAGACTTTGTCAAAGCTTTGGATTCCAAAGCTGAATAAGTCTATACAATTATGAGCACAAAAGCTAGAAAGCCAACCTATATTTGGCTACAATTTTTTTCATATATGACATAGAAATTCATACAACTACTTCACCTAGCATGTTTTATTAGTAGCGATTATGCATAATACACTAGCAACCCATAAGTCTTAAGAAAATGGGAAAGAGAGGATCAACACGTTACATTTACAAAGTATTCAACAATTTGATGTCACACATAAATCGGAAGTTACAACTATAAAAGCATACATCGTCATAACCATCCTTTGCATATGGAAAAGGTTTTTTTTTTATGGTTAGGGAATATGAGGTATTATTTAATCAAAGTGAATCTCCACAACCATTTTTAATTTCATTCGTGATAAAAATATATAAAAAAAAACCAATTTTGGTTAGGAAAAAAGACAAGCCATTCCACAGCAGCATATGAAGAAGGCGTTGTTACCAAACCCACCTTCTAAAGGCGTGTTTTCTAACCACGCTTTTAGAAGGCGTGTTTAGTAAACCCGCTTTTAGAAGGTGGGTTTGTTAAACCCGCTTTCAGAAGGTGGGTTTGGAAAACCCGCTTTTATTAGGCGACCCAGTTTTATTCAAAAATCGTGTTAGCTAACCACGCTTTTAGAAGGCGGGTTTACTAACAACGCTTTTAACCCGGATTACGATCAACTTAATTTTTGGTTAATCCGGCTTAACCAACCGAGAAAGCGTGTTTGCCAAACACGTTTTCAAGAAAACGTGGTTGCTAACCCCGACTTCATGTAGTCTGGGAATTAAGTTGAAAAACGCGCGTTTTATTTAATAAAGTTTAAAAAAAACCGTAAATCGGTTAATTAGCCCCTTTTTTGAACTCTAGGCGTGAGTGGAGTTCGTCCGAGGAGGATAGAGAAGAGGAGAGAGAGGGAGGGGAGAGGAGGAGGAGAGAGAGGTGCATGCCGTGGAGGGAAACTTGCTTAAAATGGGACAGGTTTTCAGAGAGAGAAAGCCGAGAGATGATGGTACTCCCTCCGTCCGGATTTGTTGGTCCGTTTTGGAGATTTTAACTTTTTTTTCATTACCTTTTAAGTTTGTTAATTTTCTATTTTATCCCCAATCCCTTCATTTAATACTCCCTCCATTCTAATTTGACTACAAAATTACATGCAATTTTCAAACTAAAAAATAATGTAGTTACAAAAAGAAAAATTTAATCAATATGGATTTTGTTTGATAGATCTCATTGAAAACTTTAATACGGTGCAAAAAAATTCAAAAATGTAAACACATTATTTTAAAAAAATAGTTTTTGAGTTGTTATTTTAAGTTTTAGAAAAGGGGCAAAAAAGTAAATTTTGCATACTTTATCCTTCAACTTTTGAAAATAGACAAACATTTTAGGACTTGAAAAAATATGTTTGTGGACCAACAAATCCGGATGGAGGGAGTAGTACGTTTTAGACAAAGAGGGAGGAGGGACAGTGACAGTGTAGCTTAGGGCATTCTTATCTGACACACAAAAAAAACACCAAATTTAACATCAAAAACACATTTTTATAATTTAGAAAGTCACTTTTCAAAAAATTCACAAAATCAGACCCTATATTCAAACTTTAGCAAGTCACTTTATCAAAAACTCACAGAATCAGACTCTATATTCAAACTTTTAACTCTTTCCTCCCTCCTCTTTTGGTGAGTGAATAGTAGGTCACCAAATTTGTTAAGTTACTGTAGCAAAGTTAAGAAATCTTTAAATTGGTGAGTTTGCTTGGTGAGACTGATTTTTGAGGTTTTGGAGGAGTTTGAAAGAGGCTGATATTGATGCTCTTAGCAAAGGAACAAAAGATATGGAAAATAGGGAAGAAAAAAAAATGGGCGCCGAGCGGGTATCACGTTGGGGATTGTTGTACAGGGAGGTTCTCTTCACCGCCAGTTGTTTGACGGCGTTAAGCATTTTGTGAATTTCTAAGTCCCTAGATTTTCAGCATGCCCTCTTTTGGATTACATCTGTGCTTTATTGTGTAATGGTCTGAGTTGGGTATCTGTTGGGATGCTCTACCGCTATCCCTTGATAGGATTCATCATCCCGTCCCCTAAGTGTCGGGTCTGCTTCAGCAGGTATGTTTGCGAGCCGATGGCCCTGTTTGCCTGTTGCCGTTCTCATTTCAATTGTTAGTGGTTTTGGCTGCATTCCTGTCTTTCGATGTGATCGTTGCCAGATTTACGAGATTTTGATGATCACGACTATTTGCTTTGATCTCGGATAGGGATGTTACCCAAGAAGCTTCTGTTAGAAATCAGCTTAAGCCTCTGCTTTCACAAAAATAAATGGTTTGTGCTCAAAGGGAAAAATAACGTTGAAATGTGTTTCGAACAACTAAAGTTCACAGATTTTTGGGGGATAGAAACTAGGGGTGTCCACGGATCCGATCCGATCCGCTCAGAGCGGATTATGGTTTTTAAGATCCTGAACCAAACCGAACATTCACGGATCAGTTACAGATCGGATCGGATCGGATCGGGCGGATTTGACAGATTAAGAAGGATTATTGAGCAGATCGAGCGGATCCGATCCGATCCGGATCCGGAACCGCCAGATAAGAAATTCTCGATCCGAAACCGAACCGAACATTCACGGATGGGTCAACGGACAGATCGGATTGGACGGATTTGGCGGATCCGATCCGCTGAACAGCCCTAATAGAAACCCCTCTTATTTTCATCGCAAACATAGGTTCCGCATCCAAGGTATTAATAATATCCAAGGGGAGTGGACAGAAAATGAGCTGTAGTTCACAGATTTTTTTTTGGATCATTTCCGAAATGTTTGCAGTGAATCGAATTCAATTGTTCAAAAATGATAGGTACACACCCTTTCAACCACTTCCCACCACACCCTCTCTCACATGTGTGGTGGGGCTCACCCGGTGCGCCCCAGTGGGCCCCACCACACGTGAGAGAGGGTGTGGTGGGGAGTGGTTGAGAGGGTGTGTACCTATCATTGTTCTTCAATTGTTAGTATACGGTCCAAGCTGTCCAAATGTGTTTCGAACGGCTCTCTCTCCTCTTTTCCTCTCTCTGAAATTTGGACCGTCGGATCGCGCTGTGGGGCTAAGATCGCCGAACAAATACCACATATACCATACCCATCCGGTGGCATTGAAAATTTTCTTGGAAATTAGGGGTTTTATACTTCCTCCACCTCATGGTACGTTTGCATCAAACATTTGGTGGTGGAGCATTACGTGGAATTTTTCCAAGAGCAAGTAATAATTTTTCCGCCTCCCCTATCCTTTCTGTCACCGTAATGACGGTCCCAGGGACAGAACTCATATGTTAACGGATTCGGTTGTGTTTTGTTTGACTCTGTTAACTTTTTTTTCCCTAGAGTAGAAAAATTAGACTGTGACACTTCACATGCTTCAAAATAATCACTGCGTTTGGTTGTTTGTGAGAGAATGATTTACGTAGGGAAAATTACAAAATATTTTGATTATATATTACTTTGGTTGGTTTAAAATAGGTATGAATTCAACACTCACCATAATTTTCCTCCCTCCTTCAGTTTCCATGTTTCGAAAGTCCTATATCGAACATCAAAATGTGAATACAGGGCCGGCCTGATCTAAAGTGGGAGGTGTGGTCGCTTTAGGCTAAAAAATTTAAGCAAAAAGTAGGGGCCCATTTTCCGTAAAAGTCATACATATATTACATATATAAACTATTATGTGATTTAGCTCAAGTGGTTTGTGCATGAATGTTGGTTGGAGCAAAGTTATTTATTTTGACAATTGTTATTTTGCCTTTTATTGGATCTAGTGTAGATAAAATAAAACTCTTGCACCACATGTATTAAAATTTAATTATGCTTTTGTGGTTGTAGATGTTACTCAAGTCCAAGTTTCAAATTTTTTGCACACCAGGAGTAACTTTTTTATTTTCTCTAGTTTATTTTAGTCTCAACTTTTATCTTTTAACATGAAATTCACAAACAAATAACTGTTGACGACAAAAAAAAACCCAGAGTAATTTATTTTGACTCACAAATTGGAATAACCCCATAATTAGAGAAAACGCGTAGTATGAACAGTACTTTGTTATGTTTGATTTTTTTCCCTATAAAAAACTTAAAAGGTTATTTTAGATAAATTACGGAATACCATGGTTTATCATTTTATCCTTTAGTAGCCACCTATAGTGATTTTTTTGTACAAAAACCTAAGTCCCATTTCTTAATTTCGTTTTAAGGCTTTAAAATCTCAGGGCTAGCCCTGAACGTGAACCGTAATTACTAGGACATAAACAATCGGGGCTTATAATTGTAATATACTCCCTCCGTCCCTTTTTAAGTGTTTAACTTTCCATTTTTTGCTGTCCCTAAATAAGTGTGGTTTGAAAAGCTAATGGGTAAAAATTTGTACAATTATCATTTTGCCTTTTTGAAAAGTTAGCTGGTAGAGAGTTAATGAGTAAGAGTTAAAAAAAATAAAAATTAATGAGTAAAAGTGGAGGATAGTTTTGAAAGGTAAAAGTAAAAATTGATATGAAAAGTGTAAAGTGGAGAAAAAAGTTGATGTGAAGGGTGTAATGATGATGTTTTTTTAATAGGTTGAATTTACAATGTAACACATTTAAAAAGGGACAGAGAGAGTAGTAACAAGTCTTCTACAAACTTTTCGGTCTGCTTCCAAAAAAAATGGACTTAATGGATGCAGTTCAGTATAGGCTGTTAGCTGTGTTTGCAACCAGGATAAGATGGCCTCAATTCTGTTGCTTAAAAGACAAGGAAAACAAACAGAATTCTGAAAACATCCAATATTTCTATGGTGCCCCAATGTACTATTGGGGCACTGGTGTCCCACTAAATCTAAGCCGTTAGATGGAAAAATAGATGAATCTGAGCCATTAGATGAAAACCATCACAAGAATGAGGGTGGTTTTGCTCTTTTCCCGCACAATTGTACTTACTATGACCACAGCCTTTACTTACCACAAACACGTACATGCTTTACTTACCACACGTATAGGCCATAAATTGTGGTAAGTAAATCATGTGTTTATGGTAAGTGTGATATGTTTGTATAGTTTGTAAACCCATTGTTCGTGGTAAGTAAAATTGGGGCACCGGTGCCCCAATACCACTTTGGGGCACCATGGCCGGACACCCCAACCTCCATCACTCTATAGTTTTTGACAAACATACGTATGTACAGATATCACGATATGGTTATATACATCTGTACGTATATGTATATATAAGTGTGTATAGTAAGCTTGTTTGTGTGTGTGTGTGTGTGTGTTTGTGTGTGTGTGCATGAGAGAGAGGTATCTGGACTAAATAGAGAGAACTGCAGAAATTATAGTCTGCCAATTGATCTGCAAAACTACGATTACAACTGTTTCATCCGGACATTCCCCAGAGTTTAATTTATTATGATTACCAACAGTTTCCACAGTTTGCAAGCATCCAACCCCCTCAAAGCAGGTTGGAAGCTACAAAAATCCGTTAATGACATCGGACTTTACAACGACTAATCTACAACAGGACTCGAACACTCCTTATGACTGGCTCGGTGTGAAAAAATACACCACCAAGAGAGAGATCAACTTACTGCGTGAATATCCCCGTGCAGAGGTCATTAGGGTTTAAAAAATCATCGAGCCTAAGATATACGTCTATTCAGATTAGAAAATATAGATGATATTTTACTATACAACATTGCAGACGAGATATAAAGCCTTAATTTATATCTTTACCACATTTCAAGAGTTGGAAGTATTGGCCTGCATTGAGTCTGGAGAACTTAGCATCAAGCTCTTCCGCTAATTATAACGAGATGGTCTCTCCTCTATATCTGCAATTGCAACATACCTGAAGCAAAAGAGTATTGCACCTGTGTGAAGTGTGGAAATATTAGATATGGTCAGACAATTTTCACATCAAAAGAAGTAAATGAAACAACATGATGAAAGTGGGCAGACAGTTAACAAACATGTTATTTGCAAAGTACTCGTCAACTTCAATCAATGCCAAACTTTCTAATCAAATGATATGCAACTTGCGATGACCCAAGGGGCTAAGTTACATCGACAATTATGCATATACAAAACACCCAGGAAACATAGTTAATTGATAGCGTGGATAGACTGCCATATTACACATGAAACGCTCTATATGACGCACTCTAATTACATTTTATCCCAGAAAAGAAAATAAGTTTATTAAGATTATGAATATGTTAAGAGAAGAATCTGAGTATTCAAAAACTGGATTTAAATTCATAGGAGAATGTTATGAATTGCATATAAGATTGCGAACTGAGGACAAAGGTAGTCGATGGGTTGAATCACAAGCCATTCACATTTAATTTGCTCCCGGGGATTCTATTCCTTGGTCCCTTGGTTGGTTAGAAGGCCCTTGAGGTCTCGTAGCTAATCAATAACTCCATCACCCTTTTCCACCGGATATTTGGAAAGAATTCATTGTTGCACTTGGCGCAAGGGTAACAACGTCAAAGCTCCATAATACATAATACATCATACGATGTTATCATCGAACATTTGAACCTTAGTGATTCAATCTAGGTACTTGTGTTAAAGTCAATAGGGGTAACAAATAGTGTCCGCATTCACCGAAGCCCCGCATTGCCAAAACTTCAACTCGTGTTGGAACTTGTGGCTTATATGAAGAGGTACTGAGAAATTCTAGTAAAGGCCAAATGTGAAGCGGAGCAGAGTGAGGGAAGCAAAGCGACTGAACAGAGTGGAGTGGAGCGAAGCATCTTGCCCATCGTGGATTCAACTATTTAGGTTGGGGCCTACGGCCCAAAGGTTTGGGGGGGGCGAAGCCCCCGTGGTATGGTACGGTGTATTTTAGGGTTGGAATAGAATACGCATTATAAATACTCTATTGTAAAAACCCTGGACGACTTAATCAAATAACAGACTTGCTCTCACTCCCGTGGAGGTACCCGGTTTTGGGGAACCACGTAAAATCCTGTGTTGATTCTTTTACTGTTTTCGTATTCCATATTGTGTGTGTGATTGATTTTCTCTAACATCACGGATTTGGAATCAGCTTAAGATTGCCTTTGCTTCTTCCGTTTGTTTCTTCTATCAGTCCTTTGGTTATATTTAGCCATATAATGAATCAATTCTAACTCAAGCATTGCAATGCAGTCTCTTTCTCCCTACAAATGTAAGAACTTGATGAAAACTTTATTTACGAAAACTAACACCATTGGGAAGGAAATTAAAAGCGAAGCTTTCAAGATTTGGAGACAAAAACAATAAAAACAGAAGCATACAGTAAATTTAAAGTTCCCCAGGTGCTGTATTGGATCCTTCCAACCCATACAGTATTAAATTTCCCATGTAACTCTCCCCAGTGTTTAATTCATTAACAGTCGGCACCAATGCTAAACAAACTAGTTACAAATTCCTAGAACAACTAAAAAAGGAAGCTACATAATAGACTAAAAGGAGGGGGAAAAACACAAGTTTACTTACTATTCATTTTTCATTTAAGCAGTTCCTGTTATCAACCTCTCCTGCTGATCTAACTTCTTAACCTTGAGAATGCCAAAAAGCACTTGGAAGCCAAAAAAAGCACAGACTGTATATGCAATTATAGAAGGAACCTGAAAAACATGGCAATTTGAGCAAAGAGGTGGTAAAATTTAAGGAAAATGAGACAACAGGCGTTTGAAAAGCAGAATAAAATAAGAAGCTTACCCGGATAGCATTGACATACAAAAGTGTTCCAAGGTTTATTAGGGTTCCAGCAGCTACTGCCTGTAGATTGGTTCAAGAGAAGTTTAATCAGGAGGTTTTCCCACCTTACTAAATAAGTTCAATTTTTTCCCTCATAAACTTCATCATTTTGAAACAAGCAATGTATAATCTATTCTCCAACCATATACACCTAAACGAATCCTCTCTAACAAGTACCAACCACAAAAAACTTCCAAAATCAGCCAGTGAAATAACAAGGAACTATATTTTTCAAGCCTAAATGTCCGCATAAAGTCATAATTATGATCAAGTGCAAAGCAATACAACTGAGTACACATAGGCAGCTTACATACATACATGTAATGACCTGCATGCATGCAAAGATCCATGTAAGAAAGCAAGCGACCAAGGAACCATCAGGCTAATGCGTACAAGGTAAACTATAGAGGAGGGGTAGGCTGGGTATAAACGTCACTTGAGTGATTGGACCTAAGCTGAGGTGTAAAATAGAATGGCTGCAAATCATAGGTTGAAACCTTGCCACACACACACACACACACAGCAGTACAACTCAAAAACACTAAATCATATGTTCAGTCATTTATCTCAACAAGCTATTCAACATTAAGAGAAGGTGCAACTGACAAACAGTAATAATTTTAGTTCAAAACAAAAAGAAAAAAATTATGGATTTCATTTTAACAGATCCTAGTTTCCGTGCTTCATAAGGAAGTGATAATCTTCCAGGAATAATATCTTCTTCAAAGTTCAACCAGTTCCTAAGAAATAAGGGGACTTAAAAGAAATAGCTAAGATTATAAACCAGCTAAACTCACACTTCCTATTGTCTTTTGAACAGCTGCAACACGTTGGAAAGCCCTCTCAGACTCCAAAGCTCTAACTCTGAGCTTTAAATCACCTTGCTCCTGTAGAATTAAATCCATCATAAGACAACAATTTAAAATAATAAAAGGTGATGTGAATCACAACCATCAAACCACAGGTTGGAAGAAAGCCTGATCACTACCAATCGTTGGATAATTTCAGCAAGCCTTTCAACTCTATCGGCCTGTCTGAACAAGTTGGCAAAAGCACGGGACTGGCGGTCCCATCTCTTCCTGAAGTCCTGAGCCATTATGACATAAACTGTGAATCAGGTAGTCAAATGATTGCGTTGTATAAAATCCATAAAGGGGAATAGTTCACTAAGCTTGCCTTTAGGATAACTTCAACACCAGCTTCGCGAAACCTTAGCAATTCTAGAGCATAACTACACATTTGACATGCAAAATACGTCAGTATAAAAGTGACAGCTATCCCCTATATCTGAGAGATCAAATGATACATTTTGAAAGAATTATGCCAGCTTAAATTAGACTCACGGTTTAGCAATTTCGGTAATATCAAAACGAGGATCAAGCCCTTTCCCAATGCCATCCAATACTGCAAAGATGACGTCTCAGAATTATGACGTTACTGATGCAAGTATGACATAAAGCAATGACCAAAATAGATTTCTCAAGGAATACCTGAAAAAGCTCTCACAACAAAAGTAAATGTTGCAGGAAATCTGAAGGGTTGATCTGCAGCAATTGCTAATAAATCTTCTCCTGTTCAGAGAATGAAACATCTGTGAGTAGTGTTAGTGTGCTCTTCATAATATGTTGAGGGTGTTTTTGTGAAATGGAACTAACACAGATGAATGTTGCGGTGAAGGGACCAATTAATCCATCAACATATTCCTTAATATTTCACTATAATCTGTCGTCTCTTTCATTTCTTCTCTTCTCACCTAACCTAGTGGCTATACTTTTCACTAAACCAGTAGAAAACATCTTACCTTTAAAAAGAGCAAAAGACATCATAATTACAGCCAAAGGTAAAAAGTTAAATGGCAGAAAGTATGAGCCTATGAGGCCAATGAGTCCAAAAAGAAAAAAACTTAATCGAGGTAATTTTGTAGGGTATATCCTTAAACCAAGTAAATCAACCTTCTAGAGGTGAAACCCCAAAAATGGACTAGGTTACGCGCTATGAAGACGATAAAAAGTCTTAGTACCATCATAGTTGGTGCACGATAGTATCCTGTATCCTTCAATATCCATCTAAATAACCCAAAACATGAGAGACGCCAAAAAATGGGAACAAGCAGCCAGGGTCACCCAACAAGTATGACCATTTGAAATAGTTGATAATACATAGATACAAGAAGTCAGGAAGAACATAACAATAATATTGTGAACAGTACAAAGCCAAGGGGCTCAGAAAATTGATCCTCAACATAATGACTGAGTTGAAAGAAATGTATCAACTCCAAGCAAAAGATGAATTCTTAAACATATATGTGTTATTTCAATTTAATGGACCTAGTCAATTCAGAAGTTAAGAACCTCGTCAACTGACTAAAAAACATAAGCAAATTACCTATTGCGGCTAAGCGCTGCTTCTTTTTCTCTATTCTTTCCTCCTTGCTCAGAGGCTTTTTAAATCCGAGTTCTGCTGTTGCCATCTCTCTCTCTTTTCTTTGTGCTGCTAGACGCTCTTCAAAGCTACAAATATTATGAATATCAGGTCTAAAGATTGAAGGATGATACTGCAAAATTTTGTCAAATTCTTTTCCAGGTTCTTTCTTTCCTTCGAGGATTGGTAGTGGTTACAAATTTACTCCAATGGTCAACATTTCCAATTCAGTTAGCTATACTGCCAAACAAGGATGTCAAGACTCTGAAAATGAACCATTGTTCAGCTAAAGATAACCAAAACCACAGCCTTATAGATTACCCTTTCACTTAGATTTTAAAATTATGAAGTTAGACAACAGGAGTTAGGGACAAAATGGATACCTTTTTTGCATTTTATCACACGGTTTCATAAACCAAAGAGGTGGGAATGCCATGAACAAGAATTTAGGAGTGGGGAGCAAGAAGGGAACATGAAAAAAAAAGCACCTATACTGACACTAGAAAATGAAAAGGAATCCAAAATTTATTTCTGAACGAAGGAAGCACCTATTAAGGAAGAACTGTGCCGTTCGTCTGACAGCTGTCATATCCCCTGTAGGCACAAGAACACCCATCTGAATCATAGCTTGAAGAACCTGGCACGAAAGATTTAGCATTCACTGATAATAAACAGCAAATGACATAGAAATGAAGAGGCTATTGATATAATGCAACCACCACCTTCGACAAATATTCAAAAACAGCGAGTTAATGCATTCCTGGAAGAAATTACCTTGTCTGGATCCTTCTCATAAACACCGTAAAATACATCCAGCAGTCCCTCTCTGATGTTGGGGCTGATACTGAAAACATCGAAAGTGTTCATTTGGTAAAGGAATCACAACAGTAGTGCACAGATACTTATTCTTGATAGGCACCACATAGTTTAGAAAAGAACCTTCCCATCATTCCAAAATCATAAAAGATCAGTCTTCCACCATTAACATCGTCCACAGCTATATTACCAGGATGCTGTAAAAGAAAATTAAGCGTCTGATTAATCCTGCAAAAATAATCAAAACAGGAACGAACTTATGATTTCCAATACTCTTATGCAAGTTGTGTAGTACCAGCATGGCACAACAAGAAGAAACAGAGAGGGAAGAGAATATATGGAGAGGGCAATGATAGGTGTCCACTGTCCTCTAATTTCAATATTATACCGCCAGTATACGGTAATTCATTACACATACTTGTACGTTTAGACTTGGTTCTGAAAAAGGGAAAAATAGTAAAACCCAAAAGATCGTATTACTCCAAAGTAAACTAAAATATTGATTATTGCTGCCTCCACCTAAAGTATGTACGAGATCTCCCATCTAGTATCACTGTCTTCATGAAGATAGCAGGTTTTAGGTAGAAGAAATTATGAACATATTTATGTCCTGTCAGGTCTCTGTCATATCCATGTCCTATCTTTTTAGGACTTGCTTTGTAAGCAGGTCCACACCATGTCATATTTATATCTGGACCCAGGAGCGCTGTGCATGCTACTTGGGTTTACAAACAGAATACATCTTCCAGTAAAACTGTAGGCTAGGAGGTTTAAACCTTGTAAGCAAACCTCACAATAATGCATGATATTAATCAAATAAGGTAATTTTTATGCTTGCGATGCATTAGTAACAAAGTTGTGATAACACAATTGCTATCCTAGACCGATGAGCATTTACAAAGTACCACAAAACAAAATATAGTTTTTGTTTTCGTAGTCTCAATCCATGGTAGCTTATGGGGCCTAGACCTGAAATTAAGAAGATAGCTGTGAGCATCATGAGGACTTGGGGCATAAATGTATGTTCCGTGGTCTTTCCATGAGCAAGGAAAGCCTACAGGTGTGGACTATTTGTGCTCTTTAAAATCTGCCAATGTAAGCTCATCTATTCAGATTCACAGACATTAACACGCATATGTTCCGAAAATTGGCACTGAAATTGGGCAATTAGAAGTCCGCAAATATGTTCTGCTGGATAATCTAAATAACCAATGTCTGTAAAACCATCTCTAGACTAAAATAACGTTATATGACAACTCACCGGATCAGCATGGAAGAAACCATGAGACAGAATCTGTTCCAAGTAAGACTCAACAGCATACCGGCTCAACCTGGAGAGCATATCACAGTTATCACCACAGAACTTATTCAGGCACTAGCAATCACTCAAATATCGAAGACGAGGATTGATTTCACAAGTTGCGCATGATTCAATCAAGGCAATAGTGGAAAATCACATTTACCTTTGACGATCAACACCCAACTGGTCTAATGCTTGTATTCTGTTTATTTTGATCCCTGGGACATACTCCATCGTGAGAACCTGCCACCAAAAGTAAAACCTATTCAAACGAGGACATCTAAACAAAAAAAACAAAAAAAATCAATATACACTGGATAAACCTGTGGTGTGGTGTATTCCCATATTATTGTTGGGACTTTCACATAATCCATGTTTCTGAAGTTATCTGCAAATAGTTCTGCATTAGCAGCTTCCTTGGTGTAATCAATCTCCTGAAGAAAATTCTTCATTGTTACTAACTTCACTTAACATTGAACTATCAAACTGAAAACTGTGCACTAATCCAAAGAGTTGCAATAGAAAAGTGAAGCTTGAGGATAATCTAAACATGACTAACCAAAGAAGGAAACTGATATAATGATATCAATTATTACAGCACAATTGCTGAATGCCCCTGATTAATTCGTCCATATCTTCTGCTCTAGGTGCATAGGTCTCAGCATTTACCATGTAATCTTACCATAGTGCTCGATATCTGGCCAGCCCAATGTCAAGAAAAACCCAAAATTGGCTACCTAGTTCTATTCTAAGACTCACCTATTTGCTTATTTCTTATCAGCCCCAAGAAAACCTGCCACTATGTCCTCCACAAACCCAAGGATAGAAAGATTGGTTGGTGAATTGACCAGATCTTTTAACTCAAAGATGGCCTTGCTCCAAGTTACCAACTATGAGAATCAGATCCACATTCACTTTTTACCTTTCAACTCACTTCGTCTCGTGTATATCTATTCCATAAAGTGCAAGATTTCATTTGACCTCAATACCTTTTCTTTGTTGCAAAACTAAAGATATCAGCTGACATCCTTTAAGCATATCCATAAGAGGCTACCTTTAGCTTCGTACTAGTGCTATTTTACCAGAATCCATATTTGCTTCTCTCGGTCTCGGATGCAATAACAATGAATCTTCTAGACAGCCTTAACACCCCATCCATCTTGATATCATCATTTCACCCATATTTGGAGTTACATACCTCATGATCCAAAACAGCATAGTTTATACTGATGCGCAAGAACATAGTGCATTGAAAATTTAAAAGCTCAATAAGGAACCGTAGTCATCACCAAACTTAAAATCCTTTGAACAATCTTAAGTCTTGCTAAAGTGGCCTAATGGGAGATCATACCTGATACAAGACACTTGCACACTCATCGTAGATAGCAACCCAATCCCTCTTTGCACCATCTGACTTGGGATCAATCTTCTGAAGATATTCCGCTATGACCTGGAGTAACCACATCAACAAAGAATTAATGCACATCACAATTGCCAAACCCATAGCCCATAGGTCAACCATTTCAAAAGAAATGATTAGACTTTTCATGGAAAAACGATTTCCACGAGAAAACAATTATGACGGGATCCACGCTTCCGGCAACCAGTGAATATCACATACTATGAGGGAAACGGTTTTTGTTTCCCTTTCCTTGCCTTTCAAGTCAATTCAGGGTGTCCTAAACCAATCAAGAAACCAATTGGGCGAGCATGTATGCTATCAATTAAGTTTGACATTTCACCCTTGGAGCGAAAAGAAGACAAACAAGTGATAACATAAATATTACTCCTACAAATTAACAGAGGACCACGAACTTCAGAAGATCTGCAAACTAACCCTCAGGTTTTTCAGATCAATATCAAAAAGATCCTTGAGACCGGGCCTTTGTACTTTGACAACAACTTCCTTCCCCTTCAACTTTGCACGGTGGACCTGACCTGTATGAAGAGAACAAAGTAGTCTGGTTTTCATTTCCTATAAGATAAAACAAGCACAACCAAGAACAATTACACTCCTTAGCTAATTGTGTAAGTTGTCTAATAAAAGCTTCACAATGCAATCAGGATTACCAAGACTAGCAGCTGCTATAGGCTCGTAATCAAAGCGCTCAAAAATATTATTTAAGGGAGCTCCAAGCTCCTCTTCAACTATGGATATAGCAGTGTCTGATGGGAAAGGAGGAACTTGATCCTGCATAGGAAGAAGGGGGGTTAGTGGTTTGGATTCTTTGGAAAGCTCGAGACCAGTCAAGAATGGTGCTCAATACAATAATTCTGACCTGAAGTTCCGATAGCTGATCAACATACTCTTGGGCAAGAATGTCCACCCTTGTGGAGAATTGCTGGCCAATTTTAATAAATGTAGGACCTAATCTCAAAATATTTTCCTTCAACCATTTGGCAAGGGCTTTCCTCCTTTGAACCTTCTTTGCCTCAGTTATTCCACCTGCTTATTATCATCCCACAGTTTAGATATTGACCAAAAGATCAACAGTCAACACTAACTCTATAACAACCAGGCATTGATGTATGAGATCCATCACTAATAACAGTGTACTCTCGCATTGTTGACTTCGAGCAGCTAATTCCTTTAACTTGCAAGGTTACATGGAAAGCGCATAGCATCATCATGCCAAATTAGAAAGCTAACTCTATAACATGACATCTTAACGGTGACCAAAACCACTTGTTTAACTAACTGTATCACCAATCCAACTTTATAGTAGTAACTAACCTCGATAAGAAAATTTCTGATTGTTCAACCAAGCCTTAAAGATGAAAGAGATAACAAAACCCCAGATTTCCAAAGTCCTTTGTATTGTTGAATAGGTTTTGAATCTACTCCAACGCCCCCCAGGAGCAACAGACACCTGAAAAAGTTGTTCGTTCTCATTAATGACTATAGTTAAGCAAGCGAAGGCAACAATAGATAGAATCCTAGAAGCATATATTCACACATCTAGGTATGCGTGCACAAACACACACTTGTCCGATTATGTGCTTGATTTGGTGCATACAAGTGAGAGTAGGTCCTTCAAAGGAGAGAGGCGCCAACACATCGAGTCCCTAACTTTCCTCTCTTTTTGAATCAGGTCATAGGGAGAATGTATCCTCTTTCTTCTATGTAAGTTAGGGGTGTCGCATTTCCTAAATACTTAAATAGGTATGCCCCTCTCCTTGGCATTCCTACAATCGGCCATTTTTCAGAAACTAGAAGCCTAAACTTCACTTTTTCATGGACAGTACTTTCCTCCTCTCTTGGCCTCCATTCAACCCTCAAAAGTCAAAACTCCAAAAAAGTAGCTTTCTAGAAAATTTGAACGAATAGTATTTGAGTATCTGATGACCAATCACCTGGAAAACAAAGCCAAAACCCATGTCTTCCTACATGTAATACCTGAAAGCTATCTTTCACCTCTTAAATCCCCAAACTACAATATTTCCAATCTCTAAACACCGCCAAACCAATTTAAGAATGCTTGAGAAATCTAGGCTCGTATCCTGTTGTCTTTCTTTCAGACAAGGAAATGGTGTTTCTGCTTCATTATCAATTTCGAACCCTTCTCATCTACGATTCGACTCGCATTTAGAATCCCATACAAAGTACCCATTGTCCCAAGTGCACCAAATCAGCATCTGTTGGACTAATATATTCCATCCGGTTGGTGTACCATGCTACTACTTGTACATCGCACTAAGTTGCAAAACCATGATAACAAAAGCAATATCAACAGAAGATAGTCATTCCACGACATTGATCAAAGAACTTGCTAGAGGATCACCAACCCATGTACATCTATCTAACTTGTTGCCAAGGATAAAGTTACACAAGGCAATGTAAATATCTCTAAATTACGTCATCTTCACACTATATCAACTCAATATAGTAAAACAGATTGAATTAGCCAAGGATATCCCCCGCACATAGCACAATATTAAACCAGAATAATAAAAAATAAAAAAAACAAGTTAGCATTCTACAAGCATATAAATTCTTTACCCACAAATTCTACAGACATTTGAAGGATGATCACAACCCATAACCTCTGGCCTACAAAGTCTCCAGTTAAAAAATTGTACCGAACTGCTAAATAGTAGCATCCCTAGCTGCCACCCCCGCTCCCACCCGGCCACTGTATAAAAACATTGGTATTGTTTTATAAGTACAGTACTGAAGTGTCTGAGCCAGTTACCTCAACTTATCTAATCCCACCGTTCACTAGCGAGGCCCAATTAAGCAAAGAGCAAAGTTCAATTAAACAGTGAATTTTAGTTGCATGCAACAAATACACACGAAATTCTGCTGCGACCAAACGGACCCTAAATAACCGCATTAATCAAAACCAAAATTTAGTTACCTCTACTTGTTCTTTTCCACTCCTCTTAAACCACGCCTCCTCCTGTCCAATCTCCTCTATAGTTTTCTTCTCCCCCACCTCCTCCTCCTCCTTCGATTCCACAACCGTCTCATCAACCCTCGGCACAGCGCCATTTCCATTAACGTACTTCACTAAACTCCCATTAACCGCTCTATTATTACTGCCCTCAATCACTCCAACACCTCCGTTATAACCACCGTAACCACTTCCACTTTCACTTCCACTGCCATTACCATTATCATTCAGTTTGATACCGTTAACTTCAATCACTCTCTCTTCAACCACAAATTCTTCTCTCTGAACTCGAGCACGAAACAACAGATTAGATTTACTGCGCTTGGATAGAGGAATTCTGTGGAGGGAGACTCGGAGTGTGCGAGTGGAGTGTGGACGGAGAAAAGTAGGTTCAGGTAAAGTGTAGGCAGAGAGAGAAGTGGAGGCCATTTTTTCGAATTGGTGTGAGCTCAAACCCTAGCCCCAATTTTCATCATTTTAGAGAGAGAGAGACAGGGGGAGAGAGAAGGAGTGGAGGAGGGTGGAGGGAGAAGAAGAAGAAGAAGAGTAAGAGAAGTTGAGTTGAAATTAGAGAGAGAGAAAGAGAGAGAGAGGAAGAAATGAGAGGGTGAACATTGAACAACAAGGGGTGGTGATTGGGGAGGACACGTAGGCAAGAGAAGATGAGAGTGTTGGGATTTTTGAGGATACTGATTGGATGAGAGTTGTCCTGTTCCTTCCTTCATACAAGGTTTTTTGTCCGACGCTTTTCTCAGGCTTACGTGTCAACGCAAGTCTTCTTTCTGAGAAAAACTTGAGTGTGTGAGACATTGCCACGTGGTAACGACTACGCATCTTGATCATTCAAAACTGTTTTGAACAGCCCAAGTTGCAATCAGAGAACGAAGAGAGAGAAAGAGTTATTCAATTAAATTTAAAAAATATACATATAAAAAATCTAGACCGTTCAAAATACTTGAACGGCTAAGATAAGTAGTCGAGCACCACATAGCCATATTACATACCCAAGTTTTTCTCCTTCTTTATACTTGCTCTTGTAAGAAATGAATTTCGTGTTTCCAATGAAATGTGGACTTAGAAATTACTTTAGAACTTTAGAAGTATACTCCCTCCGTCCCGAATTTCTTGTCTCTTTATGTGCACGCATACTAATTTTTAATTGTTTATCTATATATAACATTCGAATTATAAACAACTTTTTGAGATGTCGTGAATAATGCAAGTGGACAAGAAATTTGAGACGAATGGAGTAATTTTTTTGATAATCATGTGTCCGAGCGAGTTTAGGCGATCCTACCATTCGATAGTGAAGTCGTATTTAAAGCCAGAGCAATCAAATGAACTAACTCCAATAGAGTTGATAACATCGCAAAGATTTCCAACCTATGAATGTAGGATAGAGCAAACCTTTACATGGAAATGTACTATGTCAAATCCTTGGGGTTCAAAATTTTCGAGTATTGACTGGTACCTAATTTTTTATTTTTACTTTTTTGAGAGAGAGAGAGAGCATTCATTAAAAGCACGCTACATAATACAAGCCAATACAATTGAAATAACAAAATACAAACAAGAAAGACAAAAAAACAAAACCGAATTAATTGAAGGATACATCCAACATAATGACTAATTCGGTCTTTGTAGATTTGTTTGAGGACCCGCATGCTCCTTGTCAGTGTTCAGCTGCCACTGGTAGTTTCAATATTGACGAAGCTTCCATATAGTGACTGACCGATACAAACCAAGCATTTGTCATACCTTTAGTGGAGAGCTCTGCGGCATGGTTAGACGTCGTGCAACTAGTTGGCCGAGGCCAACTATAGAGCTCTAAAATCGGTAGATTAGCTGCAGGAAAGAGACGCAACTGTTGTTATTAGAAAAAATTGTTGCGGAGAATCCCAAATCATCTGTGGTGATCTCCCTTAACCTATTTGCACTTAATTGCAACTAAGTAAACACCCCTATCCCAAATCATGGTTTGAATCAGTCAAGTTTTGGTTAGAAGGTTGAAAATCAGTCAAGATTTGGTTACAAATGGTAAAAAAATCTCCTACAAATGTAAGAGTTGATACTCTTTCCAGTAAGAGTGTACTTAAAATCCAAACCGTCCAAAAATATTTTGAAAGGTCGAGATGTACGTTGAGTGTTGTCACATGGTGTCCAGATAGCACTCAAGATTTTCTCATGCCGCTGAGAAGTTTCTCTTCTATTGACAAGAAAGAGAAGTTTCTCAATGAATGTTCAATTATATATTCTCAAAAATCTAACTTCTAGGTGGAGTAAGAAATTTCTTATTAGAAGAATCCTTTTTTACTTACTATCCAAGAATTTGTGTATGCAATTCTGGTTCGTTAGTATAAGCATTACTTTTTGCAATTTGTAAACAATCGTGTAAGGTTTAAATTCCAAAAGTATTCTATTCATTTTCACCGGCAAGCCATACACTAATTTGAATACAGATAGGTAGCTTACCTAAGAAAATAACAAGAGGTTACAATAACATCAAGTTCTAAAGATATTAGCAAAGGCTAAAAAACCAGAGTAATTGATTTTCAAACTTTCATTTGACTATTTTTGTCTTAATTTTTTTAGGAAATCAGAACACAAACAGTCGTGCGTAATGAAAAAAGGGAAAGAAAAAACGAGACACAAGATATACGTGGAAAACCTCAACGCGAGAAAAAACCACGGGAGTCACACCAGTCCACTATGAAATCAAAAATAAGAGTACAAGTCTTCTCGCAATCTCTCTGAGATTTGCATTTTCTCTCGCCTCTCTCTGTTTTTCTCTAAAAATTTGATAACCCTAAATTTAACAAACTGTTAAATAAATAGGTCGGACCCTATCTGTAGTTCCTTTCTTGAAGGTAATACCACGTAAGGACAGATAATATGAGGTTGCTCTTCTTTGTTATTTGCATTCGGCCGAAATTACATCCCGTGGAGGGCTCTGCCCCCCACAGCCCCGGGATAGACCACTGCTGAAGGTTGTCTGCATCCCAACAAATTTAAGAACTAGAATCCCTTTTCATCTATGTAAAATTGTACAAGTAAAAGACTAATATCTTAAGTATTCAAAAAGAGTGTGTATGTGTGAACTGGGAGAGCGTTAAACTCGTTACTCTAAACAAGATATGTTTTTTCGTCCCAAATTTTAGAATAATCTATTAATTTTCTTGTTGGAAATCAAGAAGATTATACCGGTCAATTTTTCCTCCACCAGCATAGCATCCACTCAATGCATGAGAAAATAAGGTAGACCAACAAATTAAAAAACCAAAATAATACAATTAATATGCATACATTTGTCATCTTGCTTATAGTAGTTTATTTAGTCTTCCATTTGTTAAAATAAAGAAAATAAAGGGGAGTGATTTCGGCACTCCCCTTTTCTCTAATGGCACTCCCTTGCAAGGCAATTTTTGGTAAGTTTTTTGCCTTGCAGGGGAGTGCCGTTAGAAAAAAAGGGAGTGCCAAAATCAATTCCCAAAATAAAAAGTCCAATCCTACAATTTCCAATGACTCCTTGCTTAGAATTTATGCTTGTCCTATATAGGTGGTCAATTTCTTTTGTTAGGACACCAATATTCGACCCCCTCTTTTTTTTCCAAAAGCTTATGTTTTGCAAAAGAGCATGTCTCCTCGAGCAAAATCGCCTAAGATATTTAATTAACATGATTCTTGGTTTGACTGACCTACAAGCATCCACCTGTTGTTGTTGCCCTAGCTTTTGACCATTTCAATTTTCAATTACTAAGAAAATACTCCCTCCGTCCCAATTTTATAGTCCCAGTTGACACTTTTTGTCGTCCCAAAAATATTGTCCCACTTCAAAACTAAATGGGTAATTGTTAAGAAACTTCCTTTTTTACTCTTATATTTTGAAGTTAAAAGTAATAAAAAAGTAGAAGTTGTAATGATTGAAGAGTACAACAAGAAAAAACATGTTTTCAAAAGTATAATGATTATGTCCCCTTATTAAGTTGGAATCCCCAAAAGGGACTATAAAATTAGGACGGAGGGAGTATATTTAATTTTGGTTCTAATCTGAATGATTGGAGGAGAAACCGATAATTAGGAGGGCAGCGAGTTACTGACACTTTGAGAATTGGTTTTTGCGAAAGTCCCACTTTTACTCTCTATCAAAATGGTTTTTGAGAACCGGTTATTAAGAACCATTTTTTTTTTTTTTTTAACACCAGCAATTCCTCTTTGAGAACCGTTTTTTAACACCAGCAATTCCTTTTTTTAACCGGTTTTTAAGAACCGTTTCAAAAACGGGAATTGCTGCAATATATGGACAATCCTCTTTGAACTGTCCAACAGTACAACCCTTTGAATCGTCCTTAATTTATGTATTTACTAGCGGATGCCCGTGCCTGAAGGCACGGCTCGAACAATTAGCGTGCACCTTAAAAACATTAGAGCTGCATTAACCTTGGAGGAAATAACAAACAATTAAAAAAATGGCCTCAAACTCTAATTTCAAAAAAAAAAAAAAAAAAAAAAATCACTACAACAAAATCCAATATCATAAGAAAAGTGTGACCTCATTAGATGGTTAAGTGCATCCTCCAACTGCAGTTTTTCAAAACCTAAATCTAGCAATGCCTATATCTATTTAGGTGACAAAACTCATGGAATTATGATTCACTCATACACTAAACCTATGTAAAGAGCCATCAGCAACTACAGATATCAAGTTGCTCTGTGTTAAGCGCATTAGCAACTCTGGTTGAAGTAAAAGCAGTGGCAACAACAACAAACATAGAGACTATTGCAGTAGCAGTAGAGGCTATCTCTACTGTAGAAAACATGGAAGCATAAAAAACAAACTCATAAAACATCATAAATTCGGAGTTACCATAAATCATTACCCATCCAAAACACCAACAAAATAAAAAATGTTTCGTACAAAGATATATGTACAAAAGTTAACAAACATAGGAAAGCATGTCATGTTCATGAAAAGAAAAAAAAAGAAAAAAAGACATTGAAAGTCGCCCCTAAAAAGTCCATCCCCAGAGCCTACTATCGATGAAAGTCTCCAAACCTCCTCATCATAACTGTGTGAAACGTCCTCGTATCAACTTTTATGAACCAATTACCAGCATGCACTACAACATAATTACGTAAGATAGATAACAACAAAAAAATGGTCCAATAAATAAAACCCCATAAAGCACTCAATCTAATCAACAAAACTGGTCCAACATCAACGCGAAAAAAAAATAGAAAAGGTCAGATATAGCTTTCTAGGCTGCGTTTCCATCACTAAACCAGAATAAAACTGCTCAGAGCCTAATGCATGTATCATCATTCACTTATATCAAAATTCTAGCGTTGTGCCCGTTTGATGCACGGAGACCGATAAAAATCGATACTTGTCCCATGTATGAGTGAAGGCACGGCTTGAAGCCTTGAACATCAGCATACGCAAATCAATAACGGGCTCACATGCAATATCTCAATCCCTTGTATTGTACAACGATGCTAATTATGCGAAACACAATAGTCTAACCCCTAATTCCTTAAGCTGTGAAAACATACAACAAAAATAATAGGAGAACACTCCTGGTGTTCTCATTAAAGTTGAGACAGGTATGTGATCCCACTCGTCAAAATCAACAGGTAATAAGAAAACACTATTGGTAATCTCGTTAACGTTGAGATAGGTCTGTGATCTCACTCCTTGAAATCAACCGGTAGATCGTCTGTTGGAACAAAGTCACCAAGTAACACCAATCATTTCAAAGAAAAAGACAAACATGATAAGAAAGTGTTAGGTTGGAATTAACTTACCTTTGATTAACCAAGTGAATTGATCAATCAAAAAACAGCCTTTGCTTGCAGATTAACTTTCGGGCATTGCAGTTCTTAGATGGGGGTGCATAACATGACAGGGAAGAAAGTTGTTGCTGGCGACCTCGAGCGATGATAGATGATGGAGAATATTCAGAAAAACAGTTGAAGAAATCAAGTTTCAGGGTACAAATATTATGAGCAGTCAAGTGGTCAATTTCTAGTGATAGCAATTTGTCATTGTTTCAAGCAATAAAAATCCTTTCTTGGCATACCTTAATACTACAAAACCTGGGGAATTAATGCAAGCTGTACCATTCCAGCTGGTTGGTTTGTTATGGTCTGTCCTCCGGCTGTACACATGAACCCTGCCAACTATAGCAGCAAACTATACCATAGCATGAAGAACTCTAATCCAGCAGCAATAAATTAAAGAATTCATCAAATCTATCGCCTTGTTTATAACATGAAACGCTCTTGGAAACATGAAACAAAAGCAGACTCCCGTAGTCCGAAGCCTAATTCCTACTCGTAAGTGAGGTTGAGATACTTCTTTGAGCTTGGTTTGAGTGTTGGACAATTTTCTAAAAGTGAACCGAGCCCATACATGTCCAGTTCATCTATGAGTTGTTAAGTTGAACTCCATTTTGGCTTTTCTAGTAAACGAAATAACGAATCTGCTAGTGATCATTTTGTTTCCTTTACCACCATAATTTGAATCCATTTTCTTCACCCAAATAGCAGTTAGTAAAATAAAATAAAAAAATTGCAATGAACTGTGAAGCCCGCTCCTATCAACAATCAGATACACCATATATTATCAAAAGTTTTCACTGAGGAAGAGAGGGACAGAGAAAATTGGGAAGTACCTGTTGAAGTACCTGAATTGAGTGTCTTTTTTGTGCTTTTGTTTTTCGTTATTTAATTTTAAACTTGAACTAACCTTTGAGCAATTGATAATCCAAACGGAAACACTATTTCTTGAATGATGTGCACCTTGCTTGAATCAAAACAGTGGATGTGAACATAAGTGAGAATGGAACTGTGTTAGAAACAAAATCAATAAAAGGATAAAGATATAAAAGCAAATAAATCCAATGCAACAAAAATGCTCTTTTCCATAACTACTAACAGTCCACATGAAGCAAGGCAATTACTATGAAACATAAATTGCATTCATAAAAGCCAATGTCATCGAGATAGACAACATAAATTCACGTAGAAACCGACTAACCTTTCAGCAATTTGTCTGAGAATCCTCGTAACAGAGCAGTGAGAAGGGGAAGAAATGAGAGAGAGACGATGAGAGATAGAGCAGTTTAGTTGTGGAGAGACGTCTGAAAAATAACGCCTATTGAAGACGGTAAGAACGTGGAAGGAAGTGAGGAAGAGTAGTTTAGTCACGTTCTTTCCCTTTCGTTCTGAAATTTAACTGCTTAATGGGTGGTTACATGGTGATGTGGGTTATGTTAGTCAGTGAGCGTGGAGTTTCCGAATCCACGTCCCTCCCTCAATCTCTCCCACGTACCCTTTTCCCTCAATTTAAAAAAAAACAAAAACAAAAACAAAAACCTGAGCCCTTGGATTAAGATCCAAGGGTCTAAAATATAGGGAATTCAAAACCTGAGCTCCCTTATTATATAGATTTAGTAATTCATGACAGATGTATTGAAATTCAAGATATTTGCACAAAAAAATCATAGCAATTTGCATAGAACCCGTAACATGAAAACAAAAACTCATACTTAACACGCAAGTGTTATGAATTTGTTGATGTTAATGATCATGATACGCAGATGTTATGAATTCAATATCAAATTTATGCATTTACATTAAATATTACGAGTATCAATCCAATTAAAGGGAGGCACATTGGGCGCACCCAAATACAGAAAAAAATCGCTAAAAAGTAAACTCTCCACCTCCCACATTACGCACGTCACTGGGCGATTTAAGTTCCATATAAATGTAATGAATCAACATGACACCACATTGTTATTCACTTATTTTTCTTTTCCTTAAAGCTCCAAATAGAAACCACCCTTTCCTACCTCCCTCTAGATTCCACACGTCCCACACCATCCTTTGCGAATGGTTCCCATTACAAGTGATATTTTCTTCCCATTTGTGTCCACATCAAATCGACTTTCCACTTTTTCTACTCTTTCTTTCTCCCCTCTTCATTAAGCTTAAAAACCCAACCCCTCTCCCATTAGATTCCACAAACACCCTTTTTCTTTCCATTTTTACATCCTATCTCTCAGTTTCTTTCCTTCTCTTTCCTATTCAACTCTTCCCATGGCAGAGGAAAAAACCATGACAAGCCCCATTGGAAGCCCTTCAAGGGATAAAGAGCAAGATCAATTCCTCCCCATTGCCAACGTGAGTCGAATCATGAAAAAGTCACTCCCCGCGAATGCCAAGATATCGAAAGAAGCAAAGGAAACGGTCCAGACTTGCGTTTCCGAGTTCATAAGCTTCATAACGGGTGAAGCATCCGATAAGTGCCAGAGAGAGAAGAGGAAGACGATCAACGGTGACGATCTTATATGGGCTATGACAACCCTAGGGTTTGAAAACTATGTGGGACTTTTGATGGTTTATCTCAACAAGTATAGAGAGACTGAGGGAGATCATCTCAAGGACTCCAATATGGCTAGACAAGAAGAGCAGCCCCTTGCTAGCATTAATGATATTATCAACCATGGAGTTATTGGGTATGGGGGGAATGGAGGTTTTAATATGGGAAATTTGCAAGAACTTGGATAGGGAAATGCTAGAAGGGCTATACCAACTCATGATCTTTACCATGGGGTTGAGTGATAGATTTAAACATTGTAGTTCTATGTACACAAAAAACCAACGAGGCAATCACAAAAATAAACACAAAAATACTAACATGAGTGTGATGCCCGCAAATTGCACGAATTATATTCATGTGAATGATGATATGTGTTTTCCATAGTTGGTTTGGTTTCTGCTCTCCTAACATTTCACTCTTACATATTATATCCGTAAAAGATTGCATAGCAAAGTGCAGGAAGAATTGGAGAAATATGATGTTCGTTCGCAATTTTTATGGTGATGTGAATCTGTGGAGGACTATTCATCTTTCCAAGAGCACGACTCAACCTGGTTATGTATGTGTGGAGATGGATCTGACACATTCATATATCTATGGCAGAATGTACATCACTCTGAACCCCATTCTGACCAAACAACAATTAGAGTCAAACTCCTCCCCACAGGATTTTAACCCACAACAGGTCCAAAGATATCAAACTTTTAATTCTATTTTCTTCTCACTTGTTCAAAAGATTCAAGTTCATGGGAAATGAGTAATACCATTTTCAAGTTCGAAGAGTTACAAACATACAATAAAGAGAAAAGGAACATGCTAAAAACAATCTATTGCGCTGTGATTCTTGTGAATAAAAGATGGAGATGATCCAAAAAAAAAAAAAAACACAGTTTCCGAATGTGTTAGAGTGTCTTGAAAAGTGTTACAAAGCATCCAAAAATGTTTTTTGGTCCTGTTCTTCTCTATTCCCAGTGTTGTTAGCATTTCCCGTAAGAAAATATTGCATCGATGAGGGAGGCCGCAAACCACCAAAAATTCTAACCGATCAACTGACTCGCCTTTGTAGTTTCGTAGTTTGGACCCAGTCACTAAAGAGCATTTGGAATCCAGAGCAAGATTATGCCCTGTGAGGGAGAAATTATGCCCTGTATCTCCTAAAACTAGTACCTAACCAAAAGAAAGTTCAGAGCAAGATTAGGGACAGTGGCATTTTTCATTCGATTGAATGGCTGTCACTACTGTGCTGTCAACATTTCAAGTCATAGAAAAGCGGCAAAAGCAGTGTGGTAGCCGAGGTCCACAGGGGCCGTAAGGGTCAGCTGGGGCTCGATAAGCCTGACCCCCTACGACTCCTAGCGGTGTTAAACCGCTCGGATTTGGAGGCCCTCGGAGTGGATGAGCCTGAGAGGTCTGCGCCGGATTGCCTTTCCACCGGGGGAATGAATGGTGCTTCGGCGTACATCCCTTCGGCTGATAGCCAGGACGGGCGGATTGCTTTCCCGCCGAGGGGAAATAACCGAACGAGCACGCCTACCGCGCCAGAGAGCAGTCGGCTAGTCGTAGAGCCGTCCGCCGAGAGGAAAGGGGCGTAACGCGGCCGGCGGTCCGAGAGCTAGATATGCCAGCCGAGGGGTGAGGTTTGCCGAGGACACGCGGAGCCGTCCTGCCAAAAGGAGGACGTTGATGTGACAAGCGACGGGTGTGACTGAAAACATCGAGTGGCGTCAGGACGATTCGCTCGAGGTGCCTGCCGGATCTTGAAACGGACCGCGGGGTATCCAAGAGTTGTTGGGTGTGCAGAGCAGGATGACGTCAACCGAAGCGGCGGAGTAATCATGACAGACCCATGAGCTGGTCAGGATGGGACGTCGCGTGGGAAAGAGGGATAGCGTGGGGGAGAGGCTTCTCATCTCCTATAAAGAGGGAGTCCCCCCCACCAGGTAAGGGGTTCACTTCTTCTCCCCAAGAAAAGGATACACTTCGTTTTTCTCTCCATATTCTCTACCGGCGACTAGCTTGACCGTCGGAGCACCTCCCCGGACCACCACCGTCCGGGCAAGGCGCTGACACGGGTGCTACTTGTGCAGGCCCCGCTCCCACGTGGATTGTCCGTATCTCTAGTCCTCTGCCCCCCTCCATCTCCCATCTTTGCCCGTTCCACAGCGTTCAAACAGGTGTGTCGGAGAGGCGAGCCCCACAATTGGCGACTCTGCTGGGGACGTTCGATTGCTTTCCCAGACTTGGTGGTTAGCCTTCTCCCCGCCCCACCCGCGAGACCCCCAGATGTCGAATCCTACGCAAGACTTGACCTTAGGCCTCGACGCCTTCGATGGACGCGGCCAGTGGCGCCACTCGGCCGACCGCCGTAGGTACGAAGTGCGACAGGATACGGGACTGCAGCTCGCCTCCGTGGTTAGCCGGGGAGGAGTTGCCGTCGTAGACCCCAATGCCGCCGGCACGAGCAACGCCAGAGCTCATAGCGTGCCGAACGACTTGGGAACCCCTGACAGGCAGGGAATCCCGCTCCCTCCTCCTCCTCCCTTGCCGCTAGAGGCCCAAGTGGCCCTCCTGATGGCCGAGGTGGAGGCCCTGAAGAATCAGCGACCGGCGAACACCAGCCGAACGAGGAAGAAAAGGCCCCAGGCCCCAGGCCCCCGCCCAGGCCACGGTCCAGACTGGGAGGGAGACGGTATTCACTCGGCTTGGCAACAACGCGTTCAGGATAGACGAGCGCGGCCGGGCTCATAGAGATCGGCACGCGGGGGACGCCAGGACGAGGGACAATCTCTCTCGCCCAATTGACGTCCTCGAGGATAGCGCTATGGAATCGAGCGCAAGGTCGGCTGGACGCCGTAGGGACCCCCACGACGTCGGAGACCGAGAGCGTCGGAAGAGACACGGAAAGGGGGTCGTTGACGATTGCGGAGGTGAGCGCGAACGCGCGCTCGGTGATCTAAACCGCCGCGGACCGGAGTTATCAGCGGCGGGGAGAGACGGCGGTCCATCCGGCCAGGCATTGGATCACGGTCACCACGTTACCAGGCCGATGGACCGGGGGGGCGCACAAACCACCGGAGGGAGGTATCGCCCAGCTCGGGAAAAACGCACGGCGCGTGAGCCTGACCTGGACCCGGACGTCCGGTATGAAGTCACCAAGGACGGCATTGTTGCCATCAACGAGCGCACGGGAGAATCGAGGATCTTCAGAGCGGAACCTCCGGCCTCTCCCCCGCCGCAGCCGTCCCACGAAGAAAGCCCTCAGAGGAAACGGGCCTCAGAGCGAAGCCAGGTTCAGTCCAATCGAGGTACAGGCGAAGATTGGAAGAGGACGTGTGACAACAGCCGCGCGGCTGGAATTGGTCAGTTGTCTCAAAGCGAGGCCGAAACCAGGCTCGACAGGGCGCGGCAGTCGCCGTTCACAGCAGAGGTCAACGGGGCGCTCCCCCCGAGTAATTTCAAGATACCAAAGTTTCCGAAGTACGAAGCCAGCTCCGACGCCTTTGTGCACGTCCAACAATATAGACAGACGGCGGGGCTTTTCGGTTATAGTGATGCTATCATGTGCAAGACTCTCCATGAGCCTGTCCGGCCCCGCCCTAACCTGGTATGGACAATTGGCACCGGGGGGCATCGGTTGTTTCGGCGACTTGGAGAGGGCGTTCACGTCCCGGTTCGTCACCAACAACGTGCAGCCGAGGACGGTCGACGCTCTTTTCAACCTCAAGCGGTCGCCGGACGAGACCCTGAAGGCATTCATCGGCAGGTACTGGGAAGTCTACAACGCGATTGAAGATTGTGACCAGAAGCTCGCCGCGTCGTCCTTCAAACACGGACTCGATGAGCACTCCGAGCTCTTTAAGGATCTTTTGCTGCGGCCGCCGAAGAACATGACCGACTTGATGTTCGTGGTAGACAAGTACCGCGAGCTCGAGGAGTTTCTCGTCAGCCGTGGAATAAAAGATCCCCCCAAGGCGCCGAAAGAATCGAAAAAGCAAGTCAACAGCATTAAAAGGGGAGTCAGAGAAAACGACAACAGGGATGGGGCGAACGACAACGATAGGAGCGCCCCGGCAAGAAGTAACAGGGATGGCCGAGGCGGAAACGACAGGGGAAACTGGGAGAGGCCCCGACCAAACGACAGGGATTTCGTCGCCGAGACGACAGTGTTCAGGGAGCCGATCTACAGACTCCTGGGGCCGCTGGCTCGGAAGAAGTGGTTCGAGTTCCCGGAAGGCAAAATCGGGACGGCGGACGGCCGGGAGCCGAGGCACTACGTCAGGTGCTCGTATCACGATGAACAGGGGCATTACACAACGTCCTGTCAGCCATTCAAAGAGCACCTGGAACGGCTGGTTGCCGAAGGAAGAATGGAGGAGTGGATCGATCGGTCGAAAACTCCGGTCGTACAGCGAAATGCAGCGCAACGCCCCCCCCCCGGCGGGAGCCGCGGTAGTCGTTATTCACGGCTCGGCTAATCAGCGCCGAGTCGACCAGCTTCGCAGCGAGCTAGGCCGAGTATCAGCCCCGGGACGGGTGATGACGGTCGGGCAAGCGCCGAAGAGGAAATTCGAAGAGTCATCGAGGCCGTGGGCAATCTCTTTCACCGAAAGGGACTTGGAGGGGGTGCAGCTCCCCCATGACGACGCCCTAGTGATCGAGGTGGCGGTGGGGGACAGACCTGTGAAGCGGGTACTCGTCGATCAAGGAAGCTCGGCGGACGTCCTATATTACTCCGCTTTCAAGGCCTTGGGTCTGAAGAAGGACGACATCGTCCCGCCCGAATTCCCGCTTGTCGGGTTCGCCGGGTCGCCTGTGTGGCCTCTCGGCAGTATCAGCATTCCGATCCAAACAGGCTCCGTCGTCATGGACGTGGATTTCACCATAGTTGACTTCCCGAGCCCATACAACGGCATCTTGGGCAGGGGATGGCTCCACGGATTGGGGGCGGTCGCGTCCACGCTGCACCAGCGTGTTCGTTTCATCGGCGCGTCGGGACGGCAAGAGACGGTGATTGGGGACCAGTTGGTCTCCAAGAAGTGCTTCGTCAACGCCGTGTCGCCAAAGATCAACAAAAAGGGGAAGGTCCGGCAGGTCCAGTGGATAGAGAGGGGAGACGCCCCGGTTCTTGAAGATGTGGGCTTGATAGCCGAAGAGAAAGCGGTAGAAAGCCTTGTCAAAGTCCCAATCAACGAAGAGGGGACCAGGTTCTTCAAGGTGGGGGCGTCCCTCACCGAGGCCGAGAGGTCCGAAATGGTGCAATTCCTCAGAGACCACGTGGAAGTGTTCGCTTGGACGCCTTACGAGATGCCGGGCGTAGCGCCGGAGTTCATCGCACATTCCCTTAACGTTGACCCGGCCAGGCGGCCGATGGTTCAACGGCCGAGGAGATCCTCCGCCCAACATTCTGACGCCGTGACAGAAGAGGTTGATCGGCTATTAGAGGCCGAGGCCATTTGTGAAGTCCAATACCCCACCTGGCTGGCGAACACGGTGGTGGTAAAGAAGAAGAACGGCGAGTGGCGCGTGTGCGTCGACTACACCAACCTCAACGACGCCTGCCCGAAGGACTGTTTCCCGCTCCCTAGGATAGACCAACTGGTCGATGCCACGGCCGGACACGCGAGGCTGAGCTTCATGGATGCATACCGAGGGTACCACCAGATCGCCATGGAAGTGACGGACAGGGAAAAAACCGCCTTCATCACGCCGAGGGGAACCTACTGCTACAAGGTGATGCCCTTCGGATTGAAGAATGCTGGGGCAACCTACCAGCGGATGATATCGAAGATGTTCAAGAACCAGCTCGGTGACACCATGGAGGCTTACATCGACGATATGGTGGTCAAAAGCAGGCACGCAACCGACCACATCGGACACCTCTCCGACGTCTTCGTCGTACTGAAGAGGCATCGTCTGAGGCTGAACGCCGAGAAATGCGCCTTCGGTGTAGGGTCGGGAAAGTTCCTCGGCTATCTCGTCACACAGCGGGGCATCGAAGCCGATCCGAATCAGATAAGCGCGATCCAGGCCCTCCGAGCTCCCACCACCTTGAGAGAGGTGCAGCGTCTGACTGGCATGGCGGCCGCGTTGAACCGTTTCATCAGCAGGTCTTCGGATGTGTGCCGACCGTTCTTTCAGTCCATTAAAACCAGCAAGAGAGCGTTTGAGTGGACAGAAGAGTGCGATAAGGCGCTCGGCGACCTGAAGAGAACCATGTCGCGGGCCCCCCTTCTTGTCACGCCGGTCGGTGATGAGGACCTCTATCTGTACCTCGCTGTCTCGGCCCACGCTGTGAGCTCGGCGTTGGTCAGGCAAGAGGGATCCGAGCAGCAACCAATCTACTACGCCAGCAAGACCATGCTGCCGGCCGAAACGAGATACCTGCCAATCGAAAAGCTCGCTCTGGCACTCATGACCGCGAAGAGGAAGCTCATCCCCTACTTCCAGAGTCACACCATCACCGTAATCACGGAGTTCCCCTTAAAGGCAGTCCTCCGGAGAGCCGACTTGTCCGATAGGATATGTAAGTGGTCCCTGGAACTAGCAAACTTCGACATTCGGTTCCAGCCCCGGACGGCGATTAAGGGTCAAGCCTTGGCTGATTTCATAGCCGAGCTAACACCCGGCCTGGTGGCCGAGGCCGAAGCAGAAAACGGGGGAAGCGCGACTGACGAAAGCGTGCGCCATCAGCCCACACTGAAGACAAGCTCCCCGGCCCACGCCGACTTCATCGCCAAACGGGCCATTCCCCCGCAGTCAGCCCAAATATTCACTGGGGACGCCTGGCGTCTTCATGTTGACGGCGCTTCCAACAGCCGGGGGGCTGGGGCTGGCATCGTTCTTGTTTCACCAAGCGGTACACTACACGAGAGCGCCCTAAGCATCGGTTTTTCGGCCTCCAACAACGAGGCGGAATATGAGGCCCTGATTGCTGGCCTTCGGCTTGCCAGACACATGGGGGCTGAAGAGGTACAGGTCTATAGCGATTCTCAGCTGGTCGTCAATCAACTGACTGGGGACTACGAGGCCCGAAACCCTCGGATGAACCATTACGTGGCCCAGGTAACCGCTTCGCTAGCAGACTTCAAACACGTTGCCTTCGAGCGGGTCGGGAGGGAACACAATGCCCACGCCGACGCCCTCGCCGGCTTGGGTTCCGTTTGCGCCGACCTTTCTAGTAACCGGACGATTCACCTCGGCGAGATTGAGTCGCCGAGCTTCGAAACCGCCCCGCAGGTGCATTGCGTTGAGCCTCTCGGTCCCACCTGGATCGACCCCTTGATCGCGTACCTACGCGACGAACGGCTACCGTCCGACAAGAAGGAGGCTCACCGCGTACGTTGCCAGTCAGCGTCCTACTTCCTCGACCCGACTGGACAGATTTACAGGCGCTCCTACAGTGGCCCGGACCTCCGGGTGGTCCATGACAACGAGGTCCAGACCATCCTCCATGAGCTGCACGAGGGCAGCTGTGGCACACACTCGGGTGGCCGCTCACTCGCCGACCGAGCCCGAACCCATGGTTACTGGTGGCCCGCCATGCGCAAGTCCGCCGAAGCCTACGCTCAGCGTTGTCAGGCCTGCCAGAGGCACTCCTCTCTGCTCCATCGGCCTACCTTGCCACTCCAGCCGGTTACGAGCCCCTGGCCATTCGCCCACTGGGGGCTCGACCTTGTCGGGGTCCTGCCCACGGCGCCCGGCGGGTTTCGGCACCTCGTCACCGCCACCGACTACTTCACAAAGTGGGTCGAGGCCGAACCGCTAATCACCATTTCGGCTGAGGACATCGAGCGTTTCCTTTGGAGGAACATTATCTCCCGCTTCGGCGTCCCCTATGCAATCATCTCCGACAACGGCACCCAGTTCATCGCCGAAGGAATTAAAGCCCTTTGCCGCAAACGCAACATCAGAATTTACCACTCCACGGTTGCCTATCCACAGGGAAACGGCCAGGCTGAAGCAACCAACAAGGCCATATCCGCCGGCATTAAGCGTCGTCTCGCCAACAAGCGTGGCAAGTGGGCCGAAGAGCTCCCAAAGGTTTTGTGGGGCTATCGGACTACGCCCCGGCGAAGCACCGGCCGTACGCCGTTTTCCATGGCCTACGGTATCGAAGCCGTGCTCCCTCTGGCAGCGACCCTCCCCACCTCCCGCACTGAAGCATTCCACCCCCAGACGAACGAGGAACACCTCGCCGCCTCGCTAGACGAGATTGACTCCCTCCGCGACGCCGCTCACATCAAGCATGCATCCTATCAGCAGGAGATCGCCCGCGGCTACGACAAGCGGGTGCGGCTGCGCCCCTTCAATGTTGACGACCTGGTCCTCCGGGAGGTAGTCAAGAAGAACCAGAAGAAAAAATTCATGCCCAACTGGGAGGGTCCCTACCGCGTCACTGCAAAGGTGGGCCACGGCGCCTACAAGCTCTCCGAAATGGACGGCACCGCGATCTCCAATCCATGGAATTCGAGCAAATTGCGAAAGTACTACGCTTAGGATCTTCTGGTTAACATTTGTGGACGTTTGTCCGGCCCTCGGCTACTTATGTTAATGCCGAGGGCGTTTTGAAATGCTAATGATAAGCTCCTTTGCTTTCTTTTGATATGCTCGTTGTCAAACCGCCCTCAAAACGCTTTAAGGCGTGGGGTCTCAAACTGCCCTCAAAACGCTTTAAGGCGTGGGGTCTCAGACTGCCCTCAAAACGCCTCGGCGTGGGGTCTCTCAAACCGCCCTCAAAACGCTTTAAGGCGTGGGGTCTCAAAATGCCCTCAAAACGCCTCGGCGTGGGGTCTCTCAAACCGCCCTCCAAACGCTTTAAGGCGTGGGGTCTCAAAATGCCCTCAAAACGCCTCGGCGTGGGGTCTCTCAAACCGCCCTCCAAACGCTTCAAGGCGTGGGGTCTCAAAATGCCCTCAAAACGCCTCGGCGTGGGGTCTCTCAAACCGCCCTCAAAACGCTTTAAGGCGTGGGGTCTCAAAATGCCCTCAAAACGCCTCGGCGTAGGGTCTCTCAGACTGCCCTCAAAACGCTCTTAGGCGTGGGGTCTCAAACTGCTCTCAAAACGCCTCGGCATAGGGACTCTTCGCTTCCTTCGGCAGGGAATAGGGCCTCGTTTCCATCCCCCGCCGCAGGAGGGGCTATCACTCATTCCCCTCGGTAATGTTTGGCGCGAACTATTTAAAGATCCAATCAAACGATGGCGAGATTACCAATTTTCAAAAACACACTGAAACTTTCGGAACAAACGTTAACTCGAAATTGTACGGTGAAATAGTGCGAAATTGAAATTACATGGTCCCAAAACATTGAAATTGAAATAGTGCGAAACATAAACATTGAAATTGAAATTAGCTAAGCGGTAGGGGGATCTTCGGTGGGAGGGTCTTGTCGACAGGCTGCAGAGTCAGAAGACTGGCCGATGGCGGCAAGGGACTCGCGCTCTGCAAGATCTAGCTTTTCAGCTGCCTCGGCCAGGCGAGCCGAGAGAACCAGCGGAGGAACGGTGGGTGGATCTCGGCGAGGATCGTCAGCCGGGAGGTCAAAAACATCCAGACCAACATTGTAACCAAGGACGAAGGAGACCTGATGCGTTTCCCTCGCAACCCTCACCTCGGCTTCAGCCTTGATCTCCTCAAGTTCATCGGCGTACTCCTGGCCGGCCTCCTCGGCCCCCTTCGTCTCGGCGTCGGATATCATCTTGGGCAGCTCCGCCTTCAGCCGCTCGAGCTCATCGGCCGCCCTTTTTCTCTCCATCTCGGCGACGGCAAGATTGGCCGTAAACCTCATCTTCTCTGCCTCGGCCTCGGCCGCCTTCTTCTCAGCATCCGCAGCCCTTTGCTCCGCGTCTTCAACCATCTTCTTCAGGTCGGTGACCTTGGCCTCGGCGGAGGCGGCCCTCTCCTCAGCAAGTTGGGCCCTTCCCTCGGCAGCGGTGGCCTGGTCAGCGTGGTCCTTTGATTTCCTTCTCCAGTCGGCGCGGCTGTTCAGCAGCTTGACCTGATGGTCGTAGACTTGGCAAGCCACCTGCGCGGCCTGTGGCGGAAAAAGAAACATGAGGATCAATGTACAATGTCGCTGAGTGAAGAGTAGAAGTTACCTTCGCCATGTGGTAGAAAAATAGGGTGTTGGTCTCCGCACGGGTGGTGCCGAGAGAAGCCACGTCTTTTGGAAGACGCGTCATCCCCAGAACCGCTCGGCCAATTGTGATGTCTTCATCTAGGCTGTCTTCAGCTGTGAGGATACCTCCCCTCGGCTTCTCCACGATGGGAGCGAAGGGGTGGACCTCGGTTGCGACGTCGTCCCCATCGCCGACATGCTCGACGTCCCCATCGGCTCGCCGTCTCTTCGGCGAAGGCGGCTCCACCTCCGGCCTTCTTGCCGAGGTACCGGGGACGGTTGCCGCTGGCACGGCGGTTGTGGCCGGGTCGGGTTGTTGTTGCTGCTGCCCCGGATCCCTTGCTTCATCCGCGGACAGGGTCCCAGGGGCTCCGGCTGGAGTCTCCTTCGGCGCAGTCTCAAATTTGTCGGGGTCGATCCCCGCCGATAGTAGCCGAGCCCGCTCCTCCCTCTCCTTTGTGATGTCCCTTAGACTTCTTCGGGGTGCCATGGGGTCGATGGGGATGAGAGTGCGCAGTTTCTGTGCGGCGAAACCTTTGTAGATAGGCTCGTACCCAAGAAGCGTCGGCGCGTCCCTTCGCTGGCAGGATAGAAGGGCTATGAGCCTGTCCCAGCTCCCACCTGCTCTTAACCCCTTGGAGAGCCCGGTGACACCTGCAAAATAGCCCAGAGACGATCTGTAAGTATTCAGCAAAATAACTCAAGAATACAAGAATAAATGAAAATCCAATTAAACTTACTCGGCGACCCCCTGAACCGAGGAACGGGAAATCGGCGAGGGTTCGAGTCGTAGTAAAGCCAATCGAACCGTGGATCGGGAGGGCCGAACTCAAAGTTCCCGGAGACCTTTACGTGCTCGACTACCCATTTATCCGTATCGGTCAGCCGAGTCACTATGTGGTCAAACCGCGGCCGGGTGGAGAAATAATAACGGCCGTGCGACGAGTTGTGCCCCAGGTTGTACATAAGGGACAGCTCGTGCTTCGATAGCTGCAAGTCATTCGCCCTAACCAGCTCTATCACCGAATTGACAATCCGGAAGAAATTGATGGCAACCTGGCACGGCGCGAGCTCGTAGTGATTCAAGTACATTCGGAGGAAGGGGTGAAGGGGGAAACGTACCCCCCCCTCGGTGATGGCGATTAGCGGCAGGATGATGAAGTCTTTGGAGTAGGTCAGCCGCCCCTCGGTATAGGGTTCCACCACGACGTCGTCGGGGATATGGTACTTGCGGCGGAACTCATCCCATACTCCGGGAGCGCCACTAACATAGTGGGCGTACGGGCTGGTTTGCGTCCCAGGTGGCAGGGGGGGATCACGTCTGGGTCTGTCGGCTCCCGCCTCCTCGGCCCACCCCGTTCCGCCGCAGAGGTGCTCGGTTGGTTCGCCGAGGTGCTTGTGACTCTCACGGCCGGGTTCGATGCGCTAGTCCCAAGGGCCCCCGGCACTGACGCACTGGACCCATGCTCCGCTGGGTTCTCACCGTGATTATCTACCTCGGCTAGGCCATCGGAGTCGGATGGCCTACGGACCAGGAATGTCCCCGACTCACCTTGAGCCGAGGGAGCACTTATGCGAATGCGGTGGGCTAGGGCGGCGATTCGCTCGGTTTCTCTCGGAACTACTTCGCCGTTGGAGTCCGTTTCCGTTCTGGAACTTGAAGACTCCGCCATGCCGAGGAACCTAAAAGACAGTGCACGGGTGGAGATTGTTAGTGGTGGTTAAACATCTAAAAAGACCTATGGCATGAGGGACAGGAGGCCGACCAGACCCCCTCGGCTAAGGATATCTCATTCGGTTGGGGATCTCCGCTCGGAAGGAGATGTTCAACTGGGGGGGGAGATGAACAGTTTGAAGGCCTGGGTTGCCCAGGCACGAGCCACACATCCCCACCCACATTCGACGGGGGGAGGAGATGAACAGTTAGGGCACCTGGGTTCCCCATACGCCTGCTGCTCACTCCCCCACTGGTTTTGTTCGATGTCAAAACGCGAAATCTAGGAAGGGGAGGCTTGACGAAATCAGAGTAGATATTTTTGCAGAAAAAGGAGAGAAAAAGGGAACAAGCGAAAGGAAAATGAGAAGAATCTGGGGAGTATTACCTGAATGTTTGCAGAAACCGGCGCCGGAAACGCTTGAATGCGGAGGAGGAAGACGACGGTGGTAGTTGCTGGCGACGGAGGACGGCGGAGGACGGTGGAGGGCTTGGGCAGCGAGGGAGGACAGATTTTTGAGAGAGCAAAGGGGTGTACCCTCCCCCTCTGATGCGAGTTATATAGGCCTTGGGGGGGTGCACCGTTTGGGCTCCCGCAACCGCAGGGAATCCGAAGCGACGGGCTTCAAAGCGTCGCGTTGGGCGGGAAACGGCGCGTCCCCAAGGTTCCCAACCAGGGTTCGACACGTGGCGTACGGAGTGGAGGGAAATTAATGACCCCTCCGTTACCAGCGACAGCTGTCCCTCCTCGCAGAGAATCCCTGCGGCATGCCATCATTATTGCAGAGGGGGCACGTTTCTTGAGGACGCGTGGGGACCCCTAGCCCCTAGCCCCCTAGCTTACGGCTCGGACATGACTGATGTGACATCTGACAGGTTCTCCGGCCCCTCACCCCGTTGTTACCTCGGCTTTCGGCATAGATCATCTCCACCGTTGCCCTTAGGGGCAATCGGCAGAGCTGAGGGGCTATTGTGGTAGCCGAGGTCCACAGGGGCCGTAAGGGTCAGCTGGGGCTCGATAAGCCTGACCCCCTACGACTCCTAGCGGTGTTAAACCGCTCGGATTTGGAGGCCCTCGGAGTGGATGAGCCTGAGAGGTCTGCGCCGGATTGCCTTTCCACCGGGGGAATGAATGGTGCTTCGGCGTACATCCCTTCGGCTGATAGCCAGGATGGGCGGATTGCTTTCCCGCCGAGGGGAAATAACCGAACGAGCACGCCTACCGCGCCAGAGAGCAGTCGGCTAGTCGTAGAGCCGTCCGCCGAGAGGAAAGGGGCGTAACGCGGCCGGCGGTCCGAGAGCTAGATATGCCAGCCGAGGGGTGAGGTTTGCCGAGGACACGCGGAGCCGTCCTGCCAAAAGGAGGACGTTGATGTGACAAGCGACGGGTGTGACTGAAAACATCGAGTGGCGTCAGGACGATGCGCTCGAGGTGCCTGCCGGATCTTGAAACGGACCGCGGGGTATCCAAGAGTTGTTGGGTGTGCAGAGCAGGATGACGTCAACCGAAGCGGCGGAGTAATCATGACAGACCCATGCGCTGGTCAGGATGGGACGTCGCGTGGGAAAGAGGGATAGCGTGGGGGAGAGGCTTCTCATCTCCTATAAAGAGGGAGTCCCCCCCACCAGGTAAGGGGTTCACTTCTTCTCCCCAAGAAAAGGATACACTTCGTTTTTCTCTCCATATTCTCTACCGGCGACTAGCTTGACCGTCGGAGCACCTCCCCGGACCACCACCGTCCGGGCAAGGCGCTGACACGGGTGCTACTTGTGCAGGCCCCGCTCCCACGTGGATTGTCCGTATCTCTAGTCCTCTGCCCCCCTCCATCTCCCATCTTTGCCCGTTCCACAGCGTTCAAACAGGTGTGTCGGAGAGGCGAGCCCCACAAGCAGTATAAGGACGAAGTCCTATTTCTTGAACCTCAAAACTGGGTTCAAAGAATTTCAATTTCAGACCCCAAAATCGGTAAGTAAAAACACTTTCACCTGTTCAAGCAGGATTTCAGACATTGGAACCCCAGTTGAAATAAGAACACACAGAGAGAGAGAGAGAGAAAGAGAGAGACCTTCGCCGCGTTCTCAGTGATGGTGTGTTCGTTGCCGGAGGTGGAGGTGGAGGTGGAGGTGGAGAGGGAGGCGGAAGGCGCTGCCAGTGGTGGTGGTGGTCGTCGTTTTCCCTTTCCCGCTCTCTTTCTCTGTATGTACAGATGGAAGGAAAATGGGTAAATGGGTTTTGAGGTTTTCGATTTTTTTTTCTTTGGCAAAAATATTTTCCACGTCACGACATAGGTTGAACCTATGTCATGACCCCAAAAGCGACGTCGTTGTTGCTCTAAAAACCCTTGAATTGTAAAAGACGTTTTCTACCTATACGAACCATTATTTAACGATCCGAGACATTATTCTTGTACAAATTATTATAACACCTATGATGTACGAATATCTCGTAAAAAAAGTATATACTAGTACTTAATCTAAACAAATTTCTATTTCTTAAAATGAATTTGGATACGTTGAATCATATCCCCTTCCATATCAACAACTCTTAGGAGACTCTAAGTACGTTTTCTATCTATCCGAATGATATTCTAATGATCTAAGACATTCATATTGTAGAACGCAGAACTATACAAATCATGTAAGAATTTCACATTATTTGAAAATGAATTAGTACTTGATCTTAATGAATTTATGTTTCTTAAAATAGGTTTGGATATACTGAATCAAAACCATAATAAACTGTAGAAACGATGTCGTCAAAAGTGGTTTCAACATAATCTCTCCCTCTCCCCCTCCCTCTCGCATCTACCAACTGAACCTTTCCCGTCGTCGATCAGAATCAAAACGACAACGTCGACTGTGCTCGTTCGAAGCTCGCTGCTCGCTTGGTCGAGCAATGCGGGGTTTCAGTTCACTAAGAAACACAAATAAAAGAAACCCATCGTCAATGGTGACTGTTCAATCGCCGAAGGTGGTCTCAAATTCTCAACGGTTACAGTCTCCCCAGTGATTTCTTTTCTTTGGTATGAACCCAATCAGTCTTCTACTGAATAATTTTGATATGCACAATTTATGTCGAACAACTCATTCACTTTGGTATCTTTAAATCAGCACAAGTTCCGGAAATAGATTGGTTTGAGCTGAATTTTTGTCAAGTCTGGGCTTTTGTTGAGTTCTGTTTCTTGATGCCACTTCCTAGGTGTCAGGTTCTTTGAGTTACATACTATGTCATGATAAAAACTTTCCTTAATCGGTTGACATATACGTTTACATACAAGTGTATCCAGTTGGTGAGAAATCAATGATTGGTTTGAGCACAAGTATTGAGGATAGCATCATAGCATAGTGCCCGGACGATGTTTATAAGTTGGGATCATACTAATAGCCCCTTTGGATTGTGGCCAAGGTTGAGAAAAGAAAAGAAAGCAGAGTCCTTCAACTTATTTGGATAACTAAATGAGCTGAGAATAGTGAGAAAAGGTGAGAAGTAAAGAAAATAGATGAATCTTTAGTGGTCCATTTGTAATTCTCACCAAATCTCGTCACTTTTGGTGAGATTTGGTGTGAGACACGAATCTTTCTTTCTCTCCCTTTCTCACAATCCAAAGGATCTCTTAAGGTAAAATAAGTGAAAGGGCATGGATAGCATTGGAAGAATAATCTTTTGTCTATGTCGAGATAGACGACGGAACAGGTTGCTCACAAGTTTTGCCTATTCATTCTTGTTTTGGGGGATTCTTTCCTTAACGTTTTGTGTTTTGTGTTTCGTGCTTCCGTTTACGTTTCAGCACAATAATCTGTTAACGTTTCAGCACAGTGCAGTACTTCTCATATGCTTTTCTGAGTCAGTGATGTGTTGTAGGCTTAGGGATGGCAATGGGTAGGTTCAGCCCGATCTTTTGACAAAACAAAACTGAACCATGAATTTGTAACCAAACCAGAACGGTAGAACCCGTACAGAAACCTGCTTACACCGGTCATAACCATATCCAATGGGGATTGGTTTGGTTCAGGAGCCCGCTGACATTAACCTTAACCATATCCAACCCGGATCAGTTTGGTTTAGGAATCTCGTATGTTGAGTTTTCATTCAAATAAAGTTCTCGATTGAATTGGTGTTCAGAAAGAGGGTATAGCTCTAAACTCATCAGTTTCATAAAGCACTAAGGATCATAACATAAGCCTAGTTGGGAATTCAAATATGGGGCTGCAAAAGACATTCTGACGCTCAAGTGAGAACTGAAACTAAACCTGCCAGATTTTTCAAATTAGAAACCAAAAGCTACGGTTGAAAAATTGGGACAAACACCCTTATCAGTGCAGGTTCGTTCTTGTATCCATCGGTCTCAGGTGAGCTTGCCATCCCTACTTCTTGTTATTGTTTCTAAGAAAATTCATGAGCAAAGAAAAGAAATTCATTGATAATTTTTTATTCATGAGCGAAGAAAACCGTTTCTAATAGTTTCATTTAGGGTGTGTTCGGTCAAAACAAATTTTCTCAAAGACTCTGTATGATTAATGTTTATTGATATTTTGATTAACTTTATTTAGAAGTTTTTGAATTAGAAATTTTTGCAATTTTTAAGATGAAAAATATGGACCTAAATTCAAAATATCTGGGTAAGGTGACCTTAAAAGCACTGAAGATAGTGAAAAATGTGATTTTAAGCTTTTTTGTTTGTTTGTTTTAAGTGAACTTTTTTGGGCCTTTGTTCATAATGGTTTACTTTTTAATTCAGTTTGGTGATTAATTTTAAATTCTTTTTAATGCAAATTTGAGAGAAGTTTAGAGAAATGACCTTGAAGACAATAACAATGGTACCGCATAATTTTGTCTCCACACACCCCTATTCTATAGTTGAAGCCATTTTGTCGTGGAACTGGTAAAAATGCAATTTTTTTGTTGCAACTATTCCTTTGAACATTCTAAAATTTTTGTGTCCACTCATATTCTACATACGTCTTAATGAGTAAATTCTTGAAGTTGATAATCTTGTTGACTCTTCAGGATTGTGGTATACACTATGCACATACCTCATACAGGTTTCTTGTTTTACAACCAAGAGCAAGGCGATTGTGACATTTTCCCCATTCTCTTCTGTTTATCCTTTTTCTGTAGGATTTATAGGATGCAATTTTTTTGCCATGCTTTTCCATTTGTATACATTGTGTTGTTAATTTCTTCTACTTAATGCCTCTTATTTTTAGTGGAATAAGGTTTTACTAATGGCTTGTACTTTTGTAGGATGGTTGGTGATATAGGATTGAAGCATATGGAATTCATACCTGTTCTGATTACTGTGCTGAAAGATGGAACACCAGCTGTCCCTTGAAAAGCCATCGCTTGTGGAGTTGAACTATTTCGTTCACTCTCAGAAAAGTTGCAATCCAGGCACTTCGCATTTATGAATCTCTTATTGGGGATTTGATGTGACACATCTTTTCATGTTGTTGTCATGATATCTCTGAAATGTTTTCTTGGAAACTGCAAGAGCTACTGAATTTATGTTTAGCTATTTCAACATTGTATTACATATGTCGTTTAGTGTCTGTACAGACTACTCAACTTGCCGTGTTCAAGCTTCGGTCTAATCGTATTCCGAAAGATTAACTTCTTATTTACGGGGTTTCATCTAGTTCATTTTCTAATCGTATTCCAACAAATCAACTTCTTATTTACGGGGTTTCAACTAGTTCATTTATTCATTCTGCATCATGCGTGTTATCTCTTTATCCCTTGATGTTTTTTTGGTATTGTTCCGTCATTCCTGTTTAAGTTTCTTGCTGGCCTATGCTGGAATTTTTTTTAGTCGAACCAATCTGACGTGCATAGGCAGTGGAAGCCACTAACTGTTATTTTAAGAATTCGTGTTGTATTGATCTCCACAACAAAATGGTTAAGGGGTATTGGCATGGTTATTTTTTATTATCATGTTATATTGCAACCACTATTGCTTGTCACCTTGTCCTATATATACCCGAGTGTGTGTGACTACGCTGGTCACTACCGATTTAACGATATGTTTTTGTCTTTGTTAAAACCTAATTTTCATATGCATGTTAAATCATTGTTTCAGGGTTTGTACTCAAGTGAGTTGGATGGTTCACTTGAATCATCTGAAGCTTTTTGTGTTTCAATGAGCTCATCAGGGAAAACAATCCACTTACCAATATACTTTACGGAAGAGGCAGCTTGTGATTGAAGATTTTTTAAACAGGATTTTGGGTTCATTAGTTTGGAAAATTTGACTTATTGTTATTTTGTTCTAGGACCTTGCCTTTGCTGTTGTCGCTTGTGAGATAAAATCTTGCAGCTCATGAATAGGTCTCTCACTTTGGTGGGGGTCTTTTGATTCTAGACAATTGAGATTTTTGGATTGTCGAATGATTGGTCAAAATCATCAAAATTTGTTGTTTTTCTCTTCTTCTTTTTTTTTTTGGTTTATATATATTTGATGATCGACGTTTCTCCATTCCTGATATTATAACAGGTATCCAGATTGCTTGCTGCTATTTTTGTACTTTCTGCCGCAACTGAAATCTTTGATCTGTACGTCTCTCCTTTCAAAGCACTCTCTGAAAGCCATTGGGCTTCCAGTTTTCATCAAGCTTCACTTGGTATACATCTTAACCTCAAGCAATTATCAAGTCTGAGTGGGATGCAAAAAGTCCAAGATCCTATTGATGTTGAGGTATGCTCTGGGCCTATGGATTTTGCCTCCTTTTTTGGATAAGTCCAAAACCAATCCTGGAACTGCAGTTTTTCCATGCTTTTCCTGTTCATCTGGGATTTTTTCCTTCTTCCATAGATTTTATCTCCTTTTTTTCAATTGTTTTGGTCTTTTCTTTAATACCCTCTCCATTCCAAAAATGTTGGTTTTCAATATGGGTTGTCCCAAAAGTCAAGAACTATCTTTTGTCTTATGAATGTTTATTGTTAGACACTATCACCGTAGGACACCAATAGTTGTCTTTACTTCTAAAGTTGTATCGAAACTGTTAACTTGCTCGGCAGGAAGAAAACTAAAGTGGCGAACAGTGAGGGTATCTCACTGAGCTTAGTTTCCTACTTTACTCATACTATAGTTTCCCTAACTTGTTGATGGTTGTACAAGAGCAGCTCTAAATTTCACCGCTAGATATGTATGCATCATGTTTAGCAGGAAGAGTTACGACATATCAAACAATTCCAATTTCCCTTCTTTTGTGTAAGTGTTGTACTACAGTTGGCATCTTGAGGAGCCTTTCTGTTTTTCCCCTCTTCTCTTGGATACTTTGCCTGCTATTACTCAAGAAGTTACGTTGTACTTTTTTTGTTTTTCACTCAGGGTTTTTGCCTTCCTGGTTCGAGTTTTTGCCTCCAGTGGATTCAATTTTAGAAGGTAACTTCAGGGACTTTGGAAATCGAAATGCACTCCTCCGTCGCTCAGTTTTTGTCCTCATAATTTTTGGGTTGTCCCAAAATGTATTTTTTTTTAAAAGTCAAAAGGATAAGTTTATTAGTTTCTAAATTATCCTTTAAACAAAAGTGGGAACCAATAGTTAACACTGGAGATAAATGCTTTTAATTTGAATCCGAGTATTAATTCATCAATTGTATGTCTCTGAAGAAAAGTTGGAATCCCCAAGAAGGACCAACATTGTGGGAAAGGGGAGAGCAAAGTTTTTTTTCTTCTTATTTTGATGCAGCTTACGAAAACATACGGCATAATGTGGACAGAAGCTACTGATGATTATACAAGGTCTAGCTCTGGGATCCTTTTTGAAGACAAATCTTTTGCCAAACGCTGGCACTGTCCTTGGGGTTCCAACGTGGTGGATGATTTAGCCCCAGAGTTTAAAAGGATATTGGAGGAGAATTTTTCATCATCTTCAATGCATCACTTAGAAGATACTACAAAAGATAACAGGTCTCTATGGTGGACGCAGAGAAATAGTCTTGATCAGCGCCTTAGCAAATTTTTGAGGTAGGTCTTCTCTATCTCAAAATGCTTCATACCCTATGCATATTGAATTTTTCTCTTCTGCTGTTGTATAGTTCTTAATTTTATTATCTGTACAAAATTATGTCACTTGTCAGTTTTTTTTTCAAATGCAATCAATAGCTAGTACTGAGACAGGAATAACGATTTTTTTTTTGGTCCATGGCTCAGCAATTTGGAAGATTTGTGGTTTGGTCCTTGGAAATTTTTGCTTTTGGGGGAATTTTCTGGTTGCAAGCAGCAGGAGGCAGTGCAACGGAAACTCGTGTATAATCTGAAGGTAAAATGTAAGGTGGATGCACACGAGGGTCATTAAAGTTATTCTAGGAGGTGCCAAGCATGTACTACGTGGGTGTGGAGAATGTATTTTGCAGCTAATACTTGGCAAAGGGTGTTTCCATGGATACTGTAATCAAGAGAGGCTTGGTGCATTGTCTGATACATGTCATGAAGTCGAAAGTCTGAGTGAAAATTTTAAAAAGTACCATTGATGTGTAAATTAACCATCGGATAGATGAGTTCCTAATAGTCAAATTTTAACTCGAGGGTTGAAGGTAGGCCAAAAATTGTACCTGAGTTAACTCGAGGGTTGAAGGTAGGCCAAAAATTGTACCTGAGCGAAACACCATGGAAAGTGTGTTTGATGACCACTGGGAGGATTTGACAGGAACCAAACTAATAATTGAACAAGGATGTCTAATAAACAGAGAATAAAAGCTTCAACATTCAGGCAAAACCACAATCAATAAATTAAAACCATTCTTGAGCACTGTATTTGACTGCTGGGGGCACATGATTTAACAACATTTAAACGAGGTGCTAAATATAAGCTGAAAAAAAAGGTCAGGCGACATCAAAAGGTGCAAAGACCTAGATGCTCCTACTCTGTCATCTTTTTGTGGCTTTTGATTGAACTCCCACTAATTTGGGATCTCTAGGCACCTTATGTTGATTCGTCTCCCGGTATGTCATCCTCATCATGGTAGATGTTTTCTGCCATCTGCCAGATCTGAAGTATGTTATCTTCAGCCACACTAGCAACTACCCAATCTTCACAGGGGTTCCATGAGAAATCTGAAATTTTACTGGTATGCTCGCCGTGGATGAATAGCAACTCCGGTGGGCTATCTTTAGCATCCTCTGGGGTGTCTATTCTTCATCAATCTTGGATAAGAAAGAAAAATGAGTTGCAAAATAAGATAATCCAGGCAAGCAAACCATTGTTATTTGCATGCTTATACAATCTGGATCCAAATATCCATACCACCAACGCTTTGAGAAGTCAGCAGCACATTACACTACAAGGTGAGAAGTGAGAACAAACTATCACTTGATTTTCTAAAAAAGCAAAGTTTAGCGGATCCACTTTAATGCATTTAAATCAGCTTTTTCATATGTTGACTTTTCGTTTTAGGATATCTCATACAATTTATAGCTTCAGTTTTGAAACTAAGGAAATTGAATGCCCAAAATACCTAGAAACCGTAACGCTAAAATCTGAAAAGCTTGAGAATGCAGATGACTTTTTGATGGCGACATCATCATCCTTTACGCTGGAATGTTTGTAACCCAAATACCCCTGCCAAACTCAAAAACCAAAAACAAAAAAAGGGCCGAGAATATCCAAGAATCACTCTGGAACTTATGAGAGATTAAACTTCTCAAAGATTAGATAATCACGCACAATGCTGTCCAACAAAGAAGTGATATAAGTCAGCCAATTTAAATCCCCATTTTATTTCACTGCATACACCACGAGATAGATAGGTAAATTTTCCCATTCAAAGAAGCGGGGCTCTCGTCTTTCTACTCAGCAGAAGTTGAAATGACGGTAAAACTGGAATAAACAGTTTCCAAAATCACAGCCTCAGCATTGTATTCATGAATTACATCCGATGGTATACAAAGCAACTCATTAATGTATCCTCTTTTCTCGTTTTTCTGCTAAATTGAAGAACCTACAAGCTTACATTCAAAATGAAAGCCCGAGAAAAGGCCCGCAATTTCTACAAAGGAACCAAATCTTTAACCTTTAGCTAGGGCTTTTCTGGCAGCCGAAATGAACAAATTAAGCATCTCCTCAAGCATTAGATATGCCATCTAGTATGTCCGGTCTTCAGCATCAACTCAAAGAACTTTATGCGCCTTCCTGTAATACCTGTTTATAAATGGGGACTGCAAGGAAAAAACAAACAAAAAGGTTGAAAGATTAGAAAATTTTCCTCTACACATTGAGGATTGGCCGAGGAGCTAATTTAATTTATTTTTATATATTGCTACGGAAACAAGATATCCAGGAAGCAGTTGAATACATAATACAGACAGTGATTCAGTAAACACTCATTTAAGTTCAAAATTTAACGATCCAAAGATTCTAGACCTGCTTAAGTTCCTAATTTACTATATCAAAAAAGCGCAAACATAGCAGACTAAAAGAAATATAGTTCAAAACGAAGACTATTTTGGGTTTGGTAACTTAAAGATACGGGGAACCAACCAGTTTTTTTTTTGTTTCTCATAGGTTGCATAAGTGAGTTGGATCACTGTAAAGGATGGTGCTGGTGAATCAACTCAACCAAGAACCTCGAGCACTTAACTGCTAAACATGACCATTCCAGCCCAAGCTCAGGTCAGCCAACTAGATTATTAAGTTGGAATTTGGAACCCATAGGCAGCTATAAAATAAAGACGATTAGCACTTGAGAAATGCACCACATATCGTTCAAACACGACAACATATATAAGTAAACTGTATGTGTTTATCATGCAGCAACGCATCTATATCATATGGCCACCGATAGGAATGCGTCTGTTTTTTATTACCTTCAACATCATAATGGTGCTAGAATATGGAATATCTAATTGCGTAGGGACGTGCTTGATTGTCAGGAGGCTTTGATGGCCATACTTTTAAGAGTGTATGGTTCACATCGGGTGGGAAAAGGGGCCAATGAGATGCGTTAAAATCTTTCTAATATGGTATGATGGTATCTTTCCAGGTAAAATCTTGCTTCCAAGCTCTATGTGATGGTGGTAATCCCTCCTCTTGGAAAGAAATTTGGAAAACTAATGCTTACTAATAAATATATACAACTTGAAAAAATTGTAGTATCAAACAACCAGATCTGGTGCTTTGCCAATCTGGAGAGCAAGGAATAAACAGCAACACTGCTGCCTGAAACACAGCAATAGAGAGGTAAAACTTCTACCACTCTTAGCATCAAGAAGGTTGTTCTATACGACACTAATAAAATAACTTTAATGCTACATTCACTCATAAACACTGCTCTATTGACGTTATATAACTTTTTAGAGTAAGCTAAAACATATGGACGTGCAGATATTTCCCGTTTTGAACGTGTCTACTAACCAAATTACGAGGCTTTTGCCGATCAAACAAAATATGTGAGGCTTATGCAGTAGGCGATATTTAGCTATCCAAGCAACATAAATTTGAGAGTAAAGCAGAATCATAAATCAGGTACTTGAAAAAGAAGGTTTTGGTTTGTTTGGTGGAGTAGTTGCACAATTGCTTAAGAGCATTCTCCAGGGATTTAGCATTTAGGTCATTGCCTGACGCAAGCAAAAACACTTAATCCCAGCAGCATTGTATATCATCTGTTATAAAAGTACTGTACTATTTTTGGTCTGAATCTGGCACAGGAGTTCGGGCAGCACTAAGTACTAAAACACCTTTGAACTAGCGACAATAGCACCAAACTTCCGTACCAACTTATTACTGCTTTAAAAAATAAATTTCTGATTGAGGAAGAAGTGGGATTTTATTATGAAGCTCTATAATTTCGTTTATCTCTTAGAATAACTTCGTAAAATGTTTAAGTTCCATAATAGTAACAATCCTCCAGGGGGAAGTGAAACTAGACATCGGCATAGTTCCTTAATCCTTACTTCTAAAAACAAATAAACTATGAGGTGGGAATTGGCAAATGCTTAGTGCAGTGGCGGTGGACTGATTACCAATATGAACTCTGCAAAAAATACAAGACTAGTTTTATTGAATAATAGGCGTAGTGCAGTGACTGTGGTCTGCATACGGAAATGAGCTCCGCTAAAATGCAAGCAATTACGTGAACACTAAATGCACACTTCTAAAAGCGTTGCTTTTGGAGAAAAAACCAGTAACAAAGTAGCAAATGAGAGAAACTACAAAGTTTTGGGGGATCTATTAATGGTCTCTAAAATTTCAGGAATCAAACCTAGTTGAATACCATGTAGGCAGGCCTGGACTTGGTCTTACAGCTCAACAAATAAACAACTCAATAAGGACTAATCATAGCATGGAATATGGATCAAAACCAAGTGGAGAAACCACATCAACAAGACGGATAAAGAGCGATTAAGAGTACCTTTACTTGGGACACATCAGGAGAGTCAGGTGTTGGCACTGGATAGAACTTGTAAAACTTCATATTCTGGAATGCTGCCTTTGTTTCCTCACTCATTTCTTCTAAAGCTTTCTTCCGTGCTTCCCTTGCCTAGAAGACACATGTTGCAACAATAAGTCACATGGATAGAAGGAAACATCACAATGCTTGTAACAGAAAAGGTTGCGTCCAATAAAATACCTCGCGGTTAGCTTTTTTTCCTTCACGGACCTTCTCCCTCACAAAATCCTGAGACAAATAAACCAAAATATAATCATACCTACACACTGGTTTCATAACCCAGAAGATATAAGTTAATTGCAATTATTCATCAAAGTTCACCTTGAAAGCATCCTTCTGATCTGCTAATAACTCTTCCTCCTCAATAAGCTTGTCAGTGAACTCCTACATACAAGTAGAAGTTTAAACAGCAACTCTATCACAGAAACCCGAAATCAGGTCTGTCATTAACGGTGAGGAAAACCTAAGCTACATAACCGAAACAAATATTTGATAATAAAAACCATATGAATGAAGTGGCACTTGCAGATGGCAAGAAGCCAAGAAGGGCTGCAATGCTCACTTTGTCTCAGACGTGTTTGACTCAAGTTGCCAACCAGACAATATAGTTCCCATCTATCTTCCATACTATACTATACTAGTATATAGTATTGCAAAATGGGTTTTCGTGAGGAGGAACGTGGATGTGACACGTGGAACCAAACAAAATCAAGAATAGAATTTCTAAAATGAACTTACCTTAGAACAAGAAAGTATTAGAACTGGTACGGATATGGAAATGTAAATTTAAAAATGGAAGTCAGCAATATATGCTTTAGACAATAAACACACTTTTTCACACTCAACAAAGGAAATATTGACATTAATACACAGGGATTCACCGATCAAATTTAAGATTACTGAGGGTATTCATCAATCAAACTTTAGTCAATTTGAATATGTCAACACCAACTGATTTGGTATGGCGAATATTTGGTAATTGTACCTGTCTCTCCAACGGCGTTTTCCCTCCTCAAAAGAACAATGGAATAAAAAACTACTGCCTCACAAAATCATATCTAAATTTAAAATTTATAAACAGCAAATATAAAGGGACAAATTATTCTTATTTCCTTATCAATGGACAGTAAAAGGAAGAGATAAATACTAATCACAGATAGCCCGGCAATTAGAACTATTTACATACTACAAGTTCCGTATTAATGGGTCGTAAAAGGAAAAGGAATACATTAATTATGTCATGAGTGAAAGCGCATTTCTCTCTATAACGGTGTGTTCCGAGGTGTGAAGTGGGAGAGAAGGGAATTTTCATTTTTTAATGATTCGTTTCTCATTTATCGGAACTACCAATTTGAAGTTTGAACCTATAAAGGTTGAGTTTGTAGGTGGATTCCGCATAAGAACAAAAACAGTCGATCTATGATCTTTCTTTTTTTCTTTTATTGCATTTTTATGCATGAGATCTATTACAATCTTTTCTCCTTTTTTTGCAGGTTTTTTCGGGGATCACGAACTGCTACCTATGCGAGTCTTTGGTATCAATCTTGACTCTTTTAAGCATAGAATAATTAGTGACATGATCTATTCTTATTTTGATGGCATACTTATATGGTCTCATTACAAATTTACAATCTTGCTTTTAACATTTTGTACGTTTTTAGGTGATCAACAAGGGCTACTATGCGACTAAAGTCAAGGATGCAACAAGCCGTTCAAAAAAGAGTCAAGAATGCAACAATACTTCCAACTTGACATTCTTCATTTACACGAACATATTTTCTTATCAACGTGAACAAGATGCTGGCGACAATAGAAGAATTTTGTGCTGATTAAGTTTTTCATATTTTCTTTCTTTTATGAAACACAAGATAAATGTCATGCCATAGAGAGCTACCTTCCTCTCTTTTGGTCCATTACATCTATTTATATGGCCCGATGCCATGCATTTGGCTTTGTTGGGGGTAAAAGCAAGCTATCAAGATGCAAGATCATTTTATGTGTTGGAATGGATAGCCTCCACATTTGCGAGGTCATTATCACTATCTTATTCCATAAACATAGCATTATTAGCAGTTTAAACTATATCATCATCGCAAGAATTCAGGAGAAGTTAGAATTATTTTACTTTTTAGATGTGACAACATTGTCTATCTGTGGAAAATCATTAAAATTAAATGGTTAAACGTTAAAACATTGGAGCATAGGTAAAAATGTTTGTGAAGATTCAACCTATGTCTTTGTTAATCCTTAATTGCATGTCAAAGACCCAACTTCGATGGTTATTTTTTTGAAAGAGTGCAAAATTAACTTTGAACTTATGGAGAAATTATTCAATGCCCCATGGGGCACTGCCATGTTATGCACCAAACCCCCTTACCACCACACATTTGATGTGGGGCCCAAGACAATTATATGTGTCCCACCTTAATATGTGGTGGAAAAAGGACATGAGGCACTAAATGGCAATGCCCCACAGGCACTGAATAATCTCTTGAACTTTTGACATTTGCTTTGGTATGGCTACTTTTAAAAAAAGACATTTGCTTTGGTATGGCCTTTGATTTTCGCCAATCGACCATTAATGTTTAATTATTACACAGGATACTTAATTTTTCCCTTTTTAATGACTAAATTGATTAATGAAAATACCATGAGTGTTAAAATGATGAACCACACGATGGAGAACAACATCAAAAAAAGGAAAGGGGTTCCCATAGTGCACAATCCTAGCCGTCCAGCCCAAAATCCATAAAAACGTGATCATCTTTCTTTTCTGGGTATATACAAGACCTTTGATAATACACAATATCTACTAAATCTTTTTTTTTCTTACATTCTTCTGTATCTGTGCAAAGCACAAGTTTTCACTAGTTTCAATGAATACTGAAATACAATAAGGGCATGGAAATGCAAATTAAAACGCACATTCATACCTCAAGTTCGTCAAGTTCCCAATCAAACTCACAAAATATCTGAAGAGAATAAACATAACAAAATCAGTTTATAAACATATTCATAGAGCAAAAAAAAAAAAAAAAAAATATCAAAGGAGTAATTGAGAACAGAAGCTAAGTACACTCTAGAGCCACATCCTCGCTGAAATTTAGGACCTCACCCTTTCTACAACAGAAATCTTACCGGCTTTGCTTCAGCAGGAAATATGATCTGCACGATGGTGCTCTGTTCAAGTTCATCTTCCTGAAGGGGCTGGTAGAAATCTGCAAAGGGGTATCTTGTTACAAGAGTTCTCTATTGTGTAGACAAAACCAGCAACAATACTTACAAATACCCCAAACACCAGATAGGCAATTCTCGAGGAATGAGAATGCATAGGTGCTTACACTCGATTGTTCAAGAAGCATGCCAATGAGGCAGAAGCCCAAGAAGTTGCAAGTTCACAACATCAAGATCAGAAATAGGCCATATTGAAAGTGTATCTTTTAATGCCAGTTTGGTTTCAACTCAACATACCTTTCTTCCAACTACATAGGGTCGGATACATTAATTAACTTCCTTTGGTTCTCTGTACAAAAGCCACCTTCTCGTTTAAGGTCAAAATGTTTTCGATACAAGCACAACTCACAAATTTTTACCCTGAAGAGACCACCCTACTAATAAATAACCAGAGTCTTGATTTGTTTCATCTAGTGCGGGGATAGGGTAATAACAGTTTTGAAACCCATTTCCAACATAATAGTAGCTCAAAAGTTTTTAGAGTCTCGCTTTAGCCATATGCATAATTACTACAGGTTTGTGGTCATAAACTGGATTTGGTCATACAGATAGCTGCCAATGGACCTAGCAACCTACAGATAATATGACAAATGATCATAGCATGGCATCTAGAAGTTAGATCAGACATTTGTAAATAAAATAGGACTCACAGGGTAAACAGTATTCAAATTTCTTCACGCGCTCTAACTTCAAATGTCTTAAACCAGCCCTGCAACAAACAAATTTATTATCTTATTGTATAAAACAAGTAGAAGAACACAAACACAAATGAAATACAGAAAAAAACCCAATGAGAAAATACTTGATTTGCAAAATGTGACCCATAACTTGGTCAGATGGTTAAAATTCGATAAATCAACCTTGAGGCCCACTACAACAACCCTAAGGTGGCCTTCTTTCTAAGGAAGACGGCTAGGATCTTATGGCATATAATTGGAAAAGAAAGGGAAAATTTTCGTGATGGAATTGGTAAGAGAGGGACAGGTGCAAACCACCTCCAATTACATGGCTCAGTAGCAAGCAAGATGTGGATAGGGTGCAATTGATTGCTGGTACAGAGTAGGTAATGTCTTACTTGATATATGAATTGTTAACTTTTCGGAGCAGAGGCTGTCCAAAAAAAGCTTCCAGAAGGCATGGAAGGCTGTTACAATTTTCTATATATTGTGTTTGTGGAAAGGAAGTTTAGAGAAGTTTTTCCTTTAGATTTGTAGACTGTTCACTGTTCTGAGCATATTTAACCAAATAGCCAACAAATTTCCAATACCATTCTATATACCATGGTTTTAAACTCTAACTTGACTTAGCAAAAGGTTCTCTTGATCCAGGAGATTCAACAAACTGAGGTTGTTATGCGAAGCAGTGGCATAAACTGGCTACAAACTATAGTTAACAGATGAACGAACTTCAAAGCAGCAGGACATAAAAAACACAAAGGACAGAAGACGAGAGAATACAATGATACCTTCTCTGTGTACAGCTCAGAATAAATATTTGAGATTTTAGTCTTTCAACTTGAGCATCTCTGTGAGCAAATGAAATTGAGAAACACCATCAGGGGCTTGACTAAGAACTTTGAAGTGGTAGCAATGAGAAACATTGCATAGATAAGTCGGGACAAAACCAAATTAAAGGACCAAATAAACTAAATCAAGCTTGTTACCTATCTTCCAACGGTATGTAAGGAACCCAATCCATCTTCATCTGCTTCATGGGCACAATTTCCTCTGCCTCCCTTTGGACCGAGTTAATCCCAATCTTATCAGAAGGTGGAAAAGGGGAAACAACCTATTTCACAAGAAGCAACAACAAGAATAAGCAATAAAATAGCAGATGCCTGCAGAGAGAGAGAGAGAGAGAGCATGTTTCTATGTTTTTCCAATGGTTGGACAAGTCTCATGTCAGCATCCCTCTATTGATCAATCCAGAATAATGAATGCCTAATGTAGATTCATTATACCAATACTACCTCAAAATACAATTTATAGGTAAGTGGATTTGGAGCTTCTAAAGATCCAACAAGTAGTATGTCAAGTTCGTGGAAGTAAAAACAATTCTGACATCTAATAGTAATATGACCCTTTGTTAGGATTGATAATAGTTATTAATGATGGTGCTAGCATCCACATATATGGCCAGAACGAAGAAATTTCATACCCAAAATAAAGAAATCAGACCATAAACTCAATATTGATTATTTAGGGACTGCATGTCAAGGGAGCCCCAACAAAAATTAGCAACAGGCATCTGAATCTTGTAAAGAACAAAGGTGGGCTATTAGTCTCAGTTGAGGAATTATATAACCTTCTCATTAAAAAATCTAATAGTTTCATAACTTACAGCAACCACAACAGGTATGCAGGTTACTTTTCCTTCATCCCTGAAAAAGACTAATTGAGCTGCAAAACAAAACAAATAACCAAAAAAACAAAACGTCAAGAAAAAAGGGAAGGCACATCACCACGTTATGAATTCAATTGTGACTGCCACAAGAACAGCACTATAAATGATATCGAGTGAATTGGAATTGTTCCTTGGAGACAATATAAAACAGACGACAACACCACCACAAAGAGAAATAACCGCCATGAAAAATATTGTCTTAACAGAATCTTTTATCCCTCTCATGTCCACCATAGCGTCACCAGATTAACCTTCTGACCCAGTCTCTGGACTCTGGAGGGTGATTCTTCAGACAAGCTCATCAAATCATTACAAATGTGAAGAGGATTTGATATTCCTTACATTCGGCAAACCGCGAAATGTAAAGGCCTACCAATGTAAGTAAAGTTCTCCAAGATATCTTTAAATTTAGCAAACAAAGGTAGTGGCGGAGTCAGGATTTTGGCTGGGGAAGGGCCAACTTGAAACACATATTTTTTATCAATATAATACTTGTTATGCAGAACCTTTGCTTTCCAATATAATACATTTTTACATTGAAATATAGCCTAATGCATTAAGTATATCGGTCGTTTTGTTTTATTCCTTTACGCTACTATAACTCTCACAAGCTTATTTTTTATTTATGACAAAAATTAAGAAATGAAACTACAAAAAAACTATATGTTGTTAAATACTTTAATTAAACAAAAATTTAGAATTGTAAGAAGTTACTACACTAATAATATCAACAATACTCAAAATCACCCCTATTATATTAAGAGTGTGGTGGAGGCCTCCAAGTATAGGTGGAGGGCTCCAATATATCATTTTCATGTCGACCATGCTAACTTAGCAAGAGCTCCGAATGAGCGTTTACATAAAAAGGAATAGAGAGTGAGGTTACAAGCATGCAATATGTAAAGACAACATAAACTACACAGCAAAATTTTTACAGAGAATGTCTGAGGTGTACTGACATGAATGATCCTCAAAACAAAAGGGATTAGTAATCGATATCGATTTATGGGGTTATATCATGGTAAAATGTTATAATTGGCCAAGGCTAGGAGATTGTCACACCGGAACGAAATTGGTAATTTAGACGAAACTATGCAAATCACAAAGTAACATCATGTCCAAAATATCTTAGCAGCATCATGAGCAAGAGAGCTATTACTAACCACCATGGAGGAGCTAGCAATTGGGAGTTCTATTATAGCACAGAAGATACCATATTAGAAGTAATGAACACACATACTACAATGCCCCATAGTTGAGCAAAGGGAACATGGTCTCATTGAGCAGAACATGACAAAAGATATAAATACAAGAGGTAATAAGAATTATTCTTCTATTGAAAGGTGACATTCACTTATTCAGTGAAGACATATGGAATTGATCTCGGTAGTAGTTAGTAAGATGAATATGATCATTGATCAACACCAAAGAACATTTGATCTAACCCGTTGCCAAAGCTGCAAGCCTGCAACGGTGGTGAAATTTTGGCTTTTGCCGAAAAGTTTTCAAATGGTGCTAGATCCAAATGATGAACCTGGTTGGCAAATAATAAGAGACTAAAAATATGAGAAGGTAACAGTGGCAAGTGCATCGAAGAAGTATATTAAAGATAGCAAGTACTGATCAAGCAATGGTGGTTTCAACTGGGGGGATATGCTTATGCCCTGCTACTAACAATGACATTATTATCAGTACAAGTGATAATTGATCGTGGAGTGATTATTGATCGTGAAGTGATTTCGTTAGTCATCGCCATAATCACTTGGAAATACGTTGACTTAGTATCAAACTGTTTCCACATTTCACAATACGTAAACAATCTCTGACATAACACAGCACTTAGTATTTACAACTGGAATTAAACAACAAAATTATCCCCATACATCATTTATATGAGTGATAAAGGTTCATTGACAGTGGAGTAAAACAAATAGAAAGGCAGACAATGACTCTTCAAGCAAAAGCAATGGGAGCAGAAAATCGAGTTGAGTATTTGTGATATGGAACTATCAAAGCTGAAAAAGTAAGCTCTTAGATTTAGAGTTTCTGATAAGTGCTAACGAAAGCACATCCAATACCATCTAATCTTAACATCATTTCTTCCTTTGGAAGGTAACATAACATATTCCTCATAAGAAAGTGAATCAGAAAATGAATGATTACAAACTCGGAGAAAGAGATGCAAGGATTCCCAAATTATGGTCGCCACTTACGCTCAGTGCAGCCAAAAAGGTAGACTTTTTGCCCATATAGCTCTCCGCCCTCTTCAAATGCATCCTGGCCACAATAAACGGTACTTAGCATGGAATATTGTTCTTAACCTATACTTTTTCTTTATAGCTTCGTGGTTGTCTTTTTTTTATTTCTTCTCCTACGTTAATAAAAACAAAAGAAATAATGCAAGTGATGCAACCATTGAATCAGCCAACCATATTGACATGAAATGCAACAATAATCATGCAACTCACCTCCAGATTGGAGAAATTCCACTTGTACTGATAAACCTGGTCTAACTGATCCCACTGCCATGAGAGAGAAAATATTAAGGAGCAACAGAATAACAACGTGGAAACTGATATGAGAAAAGAGCATCATTGCCAAACCTCTGTCCCGACAGGGAAAACCTGTTTCCATAGGTCTTCCTGCAAAACATACCATGGCATTCAATTTTCATAGCATTAAACTGCCACAGAGGACTGTATGACACTTACTAGACATAAAACAGTTCTCTTTCCATTAGGCCGCCAATATGAGCACTGAACAGTAAACTACATAAAGGCATTACATGCAAATTGTCCATAAAGCAGAATTGCAGCATCAAACAAGCAAGAGAAAATATACCGGACGGACAAATGTCTAATAGAAAAGGCAGGATGCTATGCGTCATTTAAGGCAGGATGTTGTGTGTCATTTGGTCACTATGAAACCATAGCAAATGGAATTGTGTACCTCCACTCAACGGATAGCAACATAGTTGTTATTTCAATCAATAGACAACTTTGTGTATCATAAGCTAACACAACATATAACATTGGATTCATCTATTATATTATTCTCCCTCGAGTATCTCCACAAATTAATTCTGTTCATTGGAAAATAAACACACACAAAATGAAATTCGGAAATAAAACCAAAAAAACATATCTAAACCTAATTGGACTCCAAAATTTTCTCAGCAACTAAGTAAGCGAGTAAAGATTTCTGTATGTTTTATCTAAGCAGACAAATTAAATGAACATACACACATACATTCACAGCAAAAAAAAACAACGTAGCTTAGCCTAATTGGATTCCTGAATTTTCTCCGCAAGCAGGCAAGATAACGAGCACAGATTTTCGTATTTGTTATCTAAACATTCAACTTAAACGAACACTCACACGCTCACACACACACAAATACATATGTATGTGCAAGTATGCATATCTACACAAAAGAAACAAATCAATACTCCAACGAAATCAATGTAAACTCGCAATGTCAAAAGGCAAACAAAAACGTCCTTTAAAAAAATCCAACAGCTGTATGTGTGAACATACCAAATTACGCTTGTCAGGGAAGAACTCGGGCTCCGACTCAGGCTTGGATGGTTTGACTTTCTTAGGTCTTCCGGCGGCAGGTTTGCTCGGCTCAGCTTTGGTGGTTTCCACTGTTGATTTGCTCGAGTCGTCCTTGGTAGTATTAGTCTTCTTCTCTTCTTCTGCGGATTTATTAGCTTCTTCCTCCTTCTTGCTCGCCTTCCTCTTCGTACCTTTCCTCATTGCAATTTCTATCGGCTCTTTCGGAGAGAGATAGATATCAGGGCTCCAACAGAGAGAGAGCGAAGAAGCGATATACAAATTGAGAGAGAGAAAGAGAGAGGGCAAGAGATGGAGATATAGAGAGAGAGAGATAATAGGGTTTGAAGGGGGGGCGTGAAATGTACGCGCGTGGATTTAACGCGGGGACTCCTGATTTGAAGAGAGGTGTAGAGAGGCAGGTGGCGTGGGCGGGCGGTAGGGTTCTAGAGAGAGAGAGAAGCGGGGATATGTGTGTGTGAAAATTTGTCGGAGGAGAGAGAGTGAAATATTTCAAATTTTGAAAAGCGGCGCACGGACTAGAGAGGGAGATCGGGCCATTCTAATTCAGCCCAAATTTTACTCATCACTAGACAATGGTTTGGTATGGTATGGGCCGGGCCTGCCAAATTTTGGTATGGGTCTGCCAGCCCGATGTTTTGAATCTCCTACCGCCGGTAGGATTTATTACGGGCCGGTACAAAAAACAAATATTTATTACTACTAACTCCATTAAGGTCAATCACTTTTTTTGGAGGCTTAGGCACTTAGGGTGCACTTTCCTATTTTAGAGTTTTAGTGGTTTAGGCACTTTCATAAGGTACCCTAAGATTTTAAGTACTTTCATAGGTTACCCTAGGGTTTAGGTTTAAGCACTTTCATAGGATACCCTAGGGGTTAGGTTAGGGTGCACTTTCTTATTATAGGGTTATTAGTGGTTTAGGCACTTTCATAGGTACCCTAGGGTTTAGGTTTAAGCATTTTTATAGGATACCCTGAAATTTAGGTGGGGTGGGTAGAGAGAGAGAGAGAGGAGACTGACGAATGGGGCTTGACTTTTGCGGAAAAGTTGCTGGGACGGCACATGGTGTCAGAAGACGGCACAAGCCTCCATTTTAGAGCGCGCTGTGCATTTTTCCGAAAAAAAATGAGTGCAATGTAAACGGGCCTCCAAAACTGGAGCGGCCCGTCAATAGCTCCCGCCGGTACTACCGGATTGGCATAAAAATATTACCAAGCACCTCAATTCCGTCCCAGAAGGGCCAGAATAAGTAGCAGAAGTGGGGGGAGAGAGAAGAGAGAGAGAGAGCGGGAAGAAGAAGCAGAAGGAAGGAGAGAGGGAGAGAGATCTAGATCTGACCTTTATCTCGCTTCCTGGATGATGTCGGTTGCTGCAGCTACAGCGTCAGTTGAATCGGCCTGATTTGGCTAAATTGAAAAAACTGGTTTTTTTTGTTTTGTCCTTATTCAAAAAAAAATTTGCATTTGTTAGTTTTCGGTCGATTTTTTGTGATTTCTTGGCTTGTCTCGATGAGAGAAATCTAAAAAGTATAAAATTGTTCGCCAAACTTAAGTTTTGTAAATAAAGACAAAAAATAATCCAAAAAACTGGTTTATTTTCGGCTTTATTCAAAAAACTATTACTTTTGACCATAATTTTATACTTTTTGGATTCGTCTCGACGAGATAAATCCAAAAACCAGAAAATCTTGACACAAAATAACAAATGCAAAAAAAAAATTGAATAAAGACAAAACAGAAAAACCAAAAGACCAGTTTTTTCAATTTAGCCAAATCAGGCCTGAAGAAGAAAGAACGAAGAACAATGACACCACATTCACAGCTTAGGTTTTCTACCCTTAGGATTTGGGCTTATAATGGGCCTCTTTATTTTAAAGTTATGAACTTTTATTATTCTTTGATGTTAAAACAATAAATTCAATGTCCATTTACTTCATAAATTATTTATTATTTCATATATTAAACTTTAAAAAATAATTGAATTTTTTTTTTGGACCTATATATTTTTCTTTAAAATCACAACTTAGGAAGGAGAAAGGAGAATATATATGTATTTTTATTAAAAACATGAAAATCCGACTAGCCGATTAATCCCCTAGTCGCTAGTTGGCAGCCGACTGACCTTGGACCGACTAGCGATTTCTAGAACACTGATACCGGGCCTTACCGGACAGTCTCTCTCTCCCCCCCCCCCCCCCCCCCCCCCCCCCCCGTGTGTGTATTGTTGCAGTTGAGCTTGGACCCATGGATACAATCCAAACCCATTCAACGAGGAAAAAGAAGTTAATTCCTTCTCCGTTGAAGGCAGTCAGCAATGGGCTTCTTATAGGATATGGGCTTCTCAACGAGCTTCTTGTAGGAAATGGGCTTCTGGTTTCGGGTGACGGCCGCCAAGGTTTTTAAAAAAAAATAAATAAATTTGGGGGGGCGAAATGACGAGGATGCCCCTCATTTTAACAGATGGGGCTAACAGAATTAGCGTTGGGGACTTGATTGGTACAAATTAAATACAGATGGGGTGTTCTACTAACAAAAAACTGTTTTTCCCAAATACCAAGACATGTCATTCGCTCACAACACATCACATAAAAAACTGTGGAAAACCAGTTTATTCAAAAAACTGAGTTAGTGGAACACCCCCTGTTAGCATTTTATACTTTGGGGATGACAATGAAATGCGGGCCATACTTTGGGGACCAAAAGGGTAAATAAGTCATTTGTTATTAGCATTTGCTACATATGAATTCGTTAAGGTTATTGTAAATTCCAAATCAAGGGATTTTGTTATTAGCGAAAAACATGTGGCCGTATGCCTTGTGAATTGTGATACAAAAATGAAAGATGAAATAAACAACAAGAAATTTCACTTATTGGGATCGTGTAAAAATCGAATCCTCAACACAAACGATTTCAAATCACTTTTAATGGCTAATTATTTGATTTCATAACATTTCAACTCTCAAACTCGATTTTTAAATTCCTATGTAAATTATTAGAGATTTATAATGATCACCTAGATATTTTCATTAGAGAATAATGCTGATTTCCCTTGATGTGAAATCCATGACTATCCAAATAGAACCCTAGCAATGAGAGAAGGGAAGAGAAGAGGGAAAGTCGAACTCCCAACTCAAGAAGCCTACTGCTTGGCAAATTCCTTATAGATCAAATTAATGTTGTGTTTAGAACGTTCACTTGTTCCATATTTATTGAATTAGAAACACTTGAAAATGAATAATTGGTCGTTTTTATTTAGCAAGAGGGTATTGTACATGTTGAGAATATCGTTAACGATTTGAAATTTGGTTGAGAGCTGAGAAGGGTTTGGAAAACCACGGCAAATGCAATGATCTTAAAAGAATACCAAAAAAATGTCATTTATGTAGTGAAAGGAGGACATACACCCATGGGCGGAGGCAATAAGAGACAAGAGGGGTCACTTGACCCCTGTCACCTTAATTTCTCATAAGGATTTTTTTATAGTTTGACCCTGCAAAAAATTTCATAAATTGCCCCAATTTGCTTAAAATATATAGAAAAATCCTTTTTTTTTTAGAGTTGAAAGTATTACAAATGAGGTTATTGTATATTATTTTCAAAATATAGTAAGTCACTGCGACCAATTGTAAAGTGAATACATGTATCACTTGTATATCTATGTTTTAGTTAATTTCTTAATTTAGTCACTTCTTTGCATAAGCAAATAGAAAAAATAACTTGCGTGTTGCTAAATTTTGACCCCTCAAACTTAAAATCCTGGCTCCACCCCTGCATACACCAAGCTTGCATAATTAAAGTAACAAATAATTTACATAATTCAACAACCCTTGCATTCAACCAATAACATAAAATGACATTTTTCTAATAAAAACTCAATATTACATGCATCCCCATGTCTAGCATATCCTTCGAAAAGTAAAGATACATATAATATGGTTCAAATACTTCCCTTTATAACCTCGGTTTCTCTGTAGATTTGAGAAAACGAAACTATAAATCCACCAATACATATGTTAAAATCACGCAATGAAATGAGTTATCGCAAGAACATTATTTGCATCTTTCTTTCTTTAAGCTCTATGATAATGGTTGGATCAATTGGTTTGAGGGCCTCCTCCGGCGTTAATGGGTGGCTTTGTAGGGCTTGCTTCAACTTCTAACTCTTTGTTTTTTGACGAAACATCTTCCTGTCTTAACACAATAGTCAACATTGAAGAAATTAAGTTTCGATTCATTGAATATTGCATAAATTGTACAACTCATACAACGAAAATATAGCCAATAAAAATAAAAATAAAAAACTAAAACAACGAAAATATGTGGGCTCCATATGTTTACATTAAGAGAAAAGTGTCCTTGTTTCCCCCCTGATTTGTACTTCCTTTTATCCGGTTAGGCTTTGTTCCCAAATGATAAAATCGGAATATAATAAAGATTTTATTAGATTCCGATTTTATCGTTTGTGAACAAAGCCTAAATGCTAAATCTCACTCTCCTATATATTTTCCTACTTTGGCCACTATATTTTATTAACAACCTCTACTTATGCAAGTAGAGAGGTATCCGGTTATTGTCACCATGAACTCTCATACATTTGAGAGAGGTTCAAACCACAATAGGTTGAGTTTATTTTTTGTATTCTTGTACCATAAGTTGTCAACTCAGTAATTCATTTTCCTCACATACATTAACTAATTTGACAAACTGTAAGTCCAAGAACTCCAAAAATACCTTAGTGGAAACTCACTTAATTGCAACTGAAAATATTACGCTACTATGAATTGCATTGCAAAATACTGCAGGGCCTGCTCTTGCCCAAAGAGTTTCTCTCTCTAAAAAGTAGATTACCTAGGGTTTCATCCTTTTGGCTGCCGGCTGCCTCTCCCTTTCCGGCCTCCTTTTCCTTTGTTCCTCCGCCCTCCTCCCCTTCCCCTCCCCTTTCTTCGGCTCCATGGAGGGGGGTGGGGGCGCCGCCTTTTGACCCCATCTCCCTCCCCCGTTTTCTCCGCCCTCCACCATCTCCTCACCCATCCGCCTGAGGTCCTCCATCTCCTCCACGCCTACCGCCCCAACCCCCCTACCCAGCGTTTCACTGCCTCCTCTGGATTTGGGTTTACTTTCAGACGGTGAGATGAGGTTATGGTGGCTCGGCCCCTCCGGCGAATAACGGTACCTGAGGTCGTTCGGCAGTGACCTTGGGGTTTGGATCTCCCACCGGAGCAGCGACTCGGCTTCAACTCAGTTGCGACTCAGTGTGACTCGGTGTGACTCGGTTCGGGTGTCATGGGGTAACTCGGCTTTGCTTCTGTGTTTGTCCAGTTTGCTTTTATTTTGTATTTTCGTTCTGTGTTTGGTTGTTAGCTTTAGTGTTGTTGATTACATCTGTGCGTCATTGTGTAATGGTTTTGAGCTGTGAGTCCGTTGGGATTCTCTTTGCTAGTGACTGAAATGGGCTCATCATTCCGTCCCCTAGGTGTCGGGTCTGCTTCGGCAGGTGTGTCTGCGAGTCGGTGGCCTTGTTTGCCTTTTGCCGTTCTCTTTTCACTCGCTAGTGATTTGGTTTCAATCCTGTATCTCGTTGTAATCGGTGCCGGATGGCTGTTGTTATAATATCTTGCCATTTTCAAAACAAAAAAAAATTGCAAAATACTGCAATTTTTTCACGCACAGCTTTTGCTGATTTATAGCCCTGTTGGCTATACTACCTCTGCATTTACGTTTATTTCAGCTAATGCGAATTGTGGATTGTACACCCTCCTCATGTCGTTGCCTTGACCTCCGATAAATAAAAAATTTCCTTTACGAGTGTTTAGTTGTATTATTGACCATTCTGCTCACATAATACTCGATACTGATTGAGTATCAAGCATCAAATTGTAATATGTTTTTTCCCGGTAAATATGTTTTTTTTTTCCTGTTCACTCACTAGGGGTGTTCCGCTAAGGGTGTGTTTAGAATAAACTGATTTTTCATAGTTTTTCATGTGATGTTTTGTAAGAGAATGATCTGTCTTGGTTTTTGAAAAAAATTATTTTTTGTTACTGCACACCGCCTAATTAAAATACCGCGACATTTACTGTGCATTTTTTTAATAATTGAATATCAAGGCCAGCTTGCGCGTAACTTGACTAATTTCGGGACTCTGAAGTTAATGACGTGGCAAAGCCCTTTAATCCTCAAGGTTAGGAATATTTGGTCTTCGCGGGATTTTGACCTGATGGAGAACAAACATTTATTGTTTTCCCATTCCAGACCATTGCAGAATCCCTTGGGGTACGTTACATTTTAATGTTCAAATTGCAAATAATCACTCTTGATAATAGGCATACCGACTCTATTCAGCGAAAATATAGACAATCTCATCGAGAAAGACAACAGACTGTAGTAATTGAGAAAAACACATGAAAACTCAAATAGTTTAATTTTCTCTAAGGCTTATTTATGTACATACGAGAGTATAATAGAGGGAACTACAACAATAACATAACCCATTTAGTCGACTGTACGACTCCATGGTGTCTGAAACTTGAACTGATAAGAAATGAGCGCTCTTGGTCAGACAACCCGCAATAACCTAATCGCGTTGTTCTTCTTGACTGTCTCAACAATCCAGTCACGAAATCCATGGTGATATGCTTCCAATTCCAACCCGGAATAAGTAACGGTTGAAGTGATCCTTCAGGTCTCTAGTGCTCGGCCTTAACCTATTGTCAAGTAAGACAAGTGGACACGAACCGTGCCATGTCCATCTTCATTCCATCCCCTAAATATTGTCGCTTCAAGTCCTGGTACATCTTGTTTCCTCTTGGATGAAAATAAAAATCGACTTAGTGAACCTCTTTTAACACCAACTCCCGCAACGTCCCAAAATTTGGTACAAATACCCTATCAAGAAACCTCAAACTTCTATCAGTGTGAATAGTCCACCCAGTTGGGGTTGTTCCTGAAGTCAACCGATAACTTGTGAAAATCTACCTCTTGGTCTTGTTTCTGCACCTTCAGAATCTCCAGTTGTAATGTCGGTGTAGCCACCAAAACAAGTAAAGATACCCCCTGACTTGTAGTCAACGACTGTAGGTTGAATTCGTTGAGAGCCTCCATCATCTTCCATTCACGAACGGCGAGTAAATCAAAATATCATCAATAAATACCACTACAACTTGGTCTAGGTATGACGTGAAAATGTTATTCATTAAGCTCATGAAACGGCTGTAGCATTCGTCAATCCAAACAGTGTCACAATATATTCGTAGTAGCTATGACGAGTCCTAAAAACGGTCATCGAAATGTCCTCCTAACACAAGCTAATGGTATTCAAATCGCAGATCAATCTTTGGGAAGCATCAGAATCCACATAACTAATTAAAAATAAAATAAAATTCGATCCTAGCTAATGGTTCTTGACGATTATCTTGTTGAGCTGATAATGGTCAATACGTGACCGAAGCAATCCAAACTTTTTCTTGCAGACTTTGCAATAGAATCATCGAATCTTTGGAGTCCCACCGAAACCATACAAAAAGCTTTTAGAGATACTGGATTCACTTATAAGGTCCACCAAAATCTAGTACCATGGATTAGCCTAACTTGGAGGAATCCTAACCGTCTCGGCACTCAAGTAAGAGTGGAAATTTTTTTCAAAATTCTCAGTGACATTTGAAAACATGGTTCAAACATTCAAAAACCAAAATATCAAAAGAAGAGGCGAAACAAACACTTTTCAAGGAGTCTACGTATTAGTGGATTCAAGTGTGAGTAGAAATACACGAACTAAAGGATAGTTAGAATCAAGTTGAATGTTCAACACACGACTGAAACAAGTGAATAAAAGGTCAAGAAATGAATAAAGGGTTTAACTATTACAACTTTGATGATTGAAGGTTCAACAATGAGTGGAACTTAACGGCTATTCTAACTTGCAAAAATGTTGTTTTGGGAAAAACAAAAAGAATTCATGAGAGAAGTGGGTCTATTGCAACACTGGTTCGGAAAACAAGAATAAGATTAATCGTCGAATAAGAATCAAGCTAGATATTTTTCTTAATACACATCGGTCAAACATACTTCAAATCAAGTATCCAAGTTTTTGTTGATCATGATGGTCTCAATCAAGAAGGTATACAAATGGTTCACAAGATCATTCCGGCAATGGAACGTCTATTGCAAAATTCAAAGAGGATCGTATTAGTTAAACAAAAGTTTTTAAATGAAATGGATGTCGAAGTTAGACAACTCGAAGAAAGATGAGTGTCATGAGGGTTTGAGTGGTTCAATAGACTAGAATTCCAAAAATAAATACGAGCTCAAGTTTGATTTGCGAGTCTAAATTTCAAAAGTAATGAAATAGTATTTCGATGCAATATTTAGGAGTCTAGTCTCAATATGCATTAAGGGGAGAACAAGGATAGGATCAAATGTAAAGAATGTGGAGCATGTAAGTGTAAGTCAGCATAGAACAAGTATGGTAGAAGCCGATACGTTTCGATTGAAAGTTGCACTGATTGAAAACCATCAAAATCTGGCACTGGTTTAGGAAGGAAACAAAGAGAGATTGAATGAAACAAGTTGTTATTCTGAAGTATAGAAATTGAGCAAACACAAATTATATAAGATGGTGTTGATAGTTTCGACAAGCATTGAAAATAGAAGAGTATACAAGCGCGAAGCAATTAACATAAAAAATAGCTATAGTAGAATTTAAAGTATTTAAATGGGCTATTCGGATTGGAGGCTATCTGAAATTGATACAGATTCAAGAAGGAATAGAAACATGTTAGATGCAAACAATAGATATTATGGGAGTACTAATTTTGTGAAAGTGAACTACCAAGGAAAATAATAATAATTTTGTGACAATCAACACGTCTACCCCTCTTAAAAGGCGGCGGCGTTCTTCTGGAAAATAACTAGTCCTCTCTCTGGTGGCGGTTGATATGCGAAGGTTTTAGAGTGCTCATAACATGACCGCTTCTATCTCCTGGCTTACTCGTAAGCTCTAATTGAATCTAACCACCAATACTAAAAAGATGTTTATAACTGATCTCGATCATTACTAAATATAGCGAATATGCTACTCGCCGTCCAACAGCCCTTATTACTAATATAGTCTTATGATGATTTGATAGAGACTCAATTTACTATTTAAAAAAAATATTATGAAAATCTATGCAGCTGCCTACTATATAGAAACACGCTTTATTTGACAATTTATTAAATATATAATATTGGCAAGTACTAAAACTTAGAAAATAAATTCTTTTTTACCAGACGAAAATAAATAAATAACGCTAGCTCCTAGTTAAAAAAAACTTCTATATATAAAAAAAATAATTGCTACCCAAAACCCATGATCTCAAGGTTATCACAAAACCTAGGCTCTGATACCAAGTTGTAACGCCCCAAAAATTGGGTGCGTTAAAAAAATAATTTACAAAATTATTTAAATAAAATACCAACTTCATTAAAAAAAAAATCCAAAGAATACTTAATAATTTTTTTTGCGGAGATTGAAAGTAAACTAACTTATTACAACTGAAATAAATTGAATTCGAACACTGTCTGAAAAACTGAAACATTTATTTAAAATTCAACTGAAATAAATGACAGAGCCATCTAGCCAAATTCTACTGATAAAGTCATGGGTCCGCCACCTGATTCCCATCTAACTGCTCCATCGCCTCGTAATCAGCAGACGGCTCCTCATCTCCTTCTGTACCTGGCGTTGGGAACGCCAGGGCCACAAAAAGTAGCACCGTGAGTGGTAAAATTACACTCAGTAGGGCGCCCTAAACCACCCCTTTACTAAAGATATTCATGCAACAAATACACACATAACCGAAATTTTATTTGAATGAAATACTCAGATTTTTATCATCATTACTCAGCACATCGATTCTCAAAATTCCACTATTCTCATTCTCATTTCCGACAAATACTTTCCATCACCGGCCTCCATTTACAATATACCTCAGGTGCTCGATCACACAGCAAAGCCACCTTGGGGTATACTGTGCAAGGCTCACGATTGATCACCCATTGATCAATCTCTGTCCGGTATCGATTCCCACCCACAGTATACTTCCGGCGCCCGATCACACAGCAAAGCTACCTAAAAGTATAAGCTGCGCATGGCTCAAGACCCATACCAGACACGCCCCAACCCCAATATCGCGATTTAATCCAATCGTTCTTAAACTTTAACTTTTCGATCAATAAGTACTTAACAATTGGGTTCATGCATCACGCGGTCATTGTTCACATAAGTCTCACATAACAAATAAAATAATCACAAGGTTAAAGAAAAACTTAATACGGCATGTAAAACGGGCAACTTCCTCGATTTGTTAAAAATAGTAAATTAATTCTAAAAATCACGAATTTTTACAGGGATATTATACTTCACAATACGAACAGATAATGTGTTTTACTCGAGTTCCAATTCCTTCATTAAGATGTTGAAAATGGGTTTTAAAAGTAAATCGTGTTCTGTCTCGTTTTTTCCACTACAGCAGAACTTCGAAAAATCATACTAAATTCTACGTAACTCGGATTAAGACGAGTTCCACATGGACTCCAATTAATTTTTCGAGATCTACAACCTTACTGTTTTGAGTTTTCTCTGAAACTGAACAGAAATAATCGAAAAATAGCAGAAACGAAACTGTGCGCAAAATCTCTATTTTCCGACATCATCACTTGTTTACTTCTACTACCCATACGATAATGATCTGACTTCCAACAATTTAAATTACCTATTTCCACGTACACACATCTATACAAAAATAATATACTAAAGTAAAAGTTAGGTTAAAGGTGTCCTACCTCTCCTCCGACAAACTTAGCACGCTAGCGAAACGGTAGGATCGAAAAATCACAACTTCGAGGAGAAATCTGTACAAAGGCAATTAAATATCCGCGTGAGTAAAAGAAAATATACTCCGCGAGAAAAAGAGAGGAATTTACCAATGGCGTAGGAGATATGATTTAAAGAAGTGAATTTGTGTGAGAGAAAATGAGAGAGAGAACCAAATGAAGGAAAAGAAAGAAGAAGAGGAAAAAAAAAATAAAAATATGTTACCTGGGAATTTGAGAGAATGACGGCAGGGAGAGTAAGGAAGAAAGTGAGGCACTTTTAAGTATAAATAAGTGATAAGTGTTGTGGAGAGAATTTATGGATTTTAATTATTTAAATATAAAAAGATTAGTGATAATGATGGAGGAATTTAAGGAGAAGTGTGAGAGTGGAATGATAAGAGATAAAAAAGGATAATGATAGGGTAGTTATGTTAGGATAAATAGGATGGATTTTAAAAATATTTTTTTTTCCACACTAATATTTATATATGTAAATAAATCTCTCCCAACAAGATAATAATCCCATTGTTAGGATAATTAACCCTATCATTATTTATATTAGTATATATAAATATATTAAAAAAAACGTCCCATTACAATCTACCCCCCTTAAACAAAATTTCGTCCCCGAAATTAAAGTGGTACCTCGGTCTCTAACAGATGAGGGTAATTGGTTCGTAACGAGCCTTCGCGCTCCCATGTTGTCTCCTCAAAGCGACACCACAGAACTTTAAAAAGCTTGATTTTTTTTTTTTTTCTGTCGTACTTTTCTTGCTCGTCCACAATCTTGATGGCCTGTTCATCGAATGTTGCGACCTTGTCTAAAGTTAAATCCTTCTAGTCTAGTATATGCTCATGGTGTGCTAGATACTTCCAAAGCATGAACATGTGAAACACATTGAGCACTCGAGCTACCTGCGGCGACAAGGCTATATGGTATGCAATCTCCTTAATACTCTCTTAAGCCTCGAACGGCCCCATAAATCTTGGTGAAAGTTTCCCCTTCAGACTGAATCGAATAACCCCTCGTTGCGGGAAAATCTTCAAAAACACGTGATCTCCGATATTGAAAGTCAACGATCGGGTTCTTCTATCAGCATAACTCTTATGTCGACTTTGAGCAGTCCCTGATTGCTGTCTAATTAGTTGCACCTTTTCGGTCGTCTCACGAACCAGGCCCGGTCTTAACAAATTGTTTTCTCCAACATCTGTCTAACAGACTGGAGATCAACACGATGTTCCATATAAGGCTTCGTAAGGAGCCATTCCAATACTAGCTTGAAAACTATTGTTGTAGACGAACTCCACCAAAGGTAAATGACGCCCCAACTTCCCTTGAAATCCATCACGCAGGCTCTAAGCATGTCCTCTAAAGTCTGAATGGTTCGTTCTGATTGTCCGTTGGTCTGCTGGTGAAAAGCGGTGCTACAATAAAGACCCGTGCCTAAAGCGGTTTGCCAACTCTGCCAAAACTGAGAAGTAAATCGTGGATCTCGGTCTGACACGATCAATACCGGAACTCCATGTAAGTGAACAATCTCATCGATGTAAAGGCGACTGTACGACTCCATGGTGTCTGAAACTTGAACTGATAAGAAATGAGCGCTCTTGGTCAGACAACCCGCAATAACCTAATCGCGTTGTTCTTCTTGACTGTCTCAACAATCCAGTCACGAAATCCATGGTGATATGCTTCCAATTCCAACCCGGAATAAGTAACGGTTGAAGTGATCCTTCAGGTCTCTAGTGCTCGGCCTTAACCTATTGTCAAGTAAGACAAGTGGACACGAACCGTGCCATGTCCATCTTCATTCCATCCCCTAAATATTGTCGCTTCAAGTCCTGGTACATCTTGTTTCCTCTTGGATGAAAATAAAAATCGACTTAGTGAACCTCTTTTAACACCAACTCCCGCAACGTCCCAAAATTTGGTACAAATACCCTATCAAGAAACCTCAAACTTCTATCAGTGTGAATAGTCCACCCAGTTGGGGTTGTTCCTGAAGTCAACCGATAACTTGTGAAAATCTACCTCTTGGTCTTGTTTCTGCACCTTCAGAATCTCCAGTTGTAATGTCGGTGTAGCCACCAAAACAAGTAAAGATACCCCCTGACTTGTAGTCAACGACTGTAGGTTGAATTCGTTGAGAGCCTCCATCATCTTCCATTCACGAACGGCGAGTAAATCAAAATATCATCAATAAATACCACTACAACTTGGTCTAGGTATGACGTGAAAATGTTATTCATTAAGCTCATGAAACGGCTGTAGCATTCGTCAATCCAAACAGTGTCACAATATATTCGTAGTAGCTATGACGAGTCCTAAAAACGGTCATCGAAATGTCCTCCTAACACAAGCTAATGGTATTCAAATCGCAGATCAATCTTTGGGAAGCATCAGAATCCACATAACTAATTAAAAATAAAATAAAATTCGATCCTAGCTAATGGTTCTTGACGATTATCTTGTTGAGCTGATAATGGTCAATACGTGACCGAAGCAATCCAAACTTTTTCTTGCAGACTTTGCAATAGAATCATCGAATCTTTGGAGTCCCACCGAAACCATACAAAAAGCTTTTAGAGATACTGGATTCACTTATAAGGTCCACCAAAATCTAGTACCATGGATTAGCCTAACTTGGAGGAATCCTAACCGTCTCGGCACTCAAGTAAGAGTGGAAATTTTTTTCAAAATTCTCAGTGACATTTGAAAACATGGTTCAAACATTCAAAAACCAAAATATCAAAAGAAGAGGCGAAACAAACACTTTTCAAGGAGTCTACGTATTAGTGGATTCAAGTGTGAGTAGAAATACACGAACTAAAGGATAGTTAGAATCAAGTTGAATGTTCAACACACGACTGAAACAAGTGAATAAAAGGTCAAGAAATGAATAAAGGGTTTAACTATTACAACTTTGATGATTGAAGGTTCAACAATGAGTGGAACTTAACGGCTATTCTAACTTGCAAAAATGTTGTTTTGGGAAAAACAAAAAGAATTCATGAGAGAAGTGGGTCTATTGCAACACTGGTTCGGAAAACAAGAATAAGATTAATCGTCGAATAAGAATCAAGCTAGATATTTTTCTTAATACACATCGGTCAAACATACTTCAAATCAAGTATCCAAGTTTTTGTTGATCATGATGGTCTCAATCAAGAAGGTATACAAATGGTTCACAAGATCATTCCGGCAATGGAACGTCTATTGCAAAATTCAAAGAGGATCGTATTAGTTAAACAAAAGTTTTTAAATGAAATGGATGTCGAAGTTAGACAACTCGAAGAAAGATGAGTGTCATGAGGGTTTGAGTGGTTCAATAGACTAGAATTCCAAAAATAAATACGAGCTCAAGTTTGATTTGCGAGTCTAAATTTCAAAAGTAATGAAATAGTATTTCGATGCAATATTTAGGAGTCTAGTCTCAATATGCATTAAGGGGAGAACAAGGATAGGATCAAATGTAAAGAATGTGGAGCATGTAAGTGTAAGTCAGCATAGAACAAGTATGGTAGAAGCCGATACGTTTCGATTGAAAGTTGCACTGATTGAAAACCATCAAAATCTGGCACTGGTTTAGGAAGGAAACAAAGAGAGATTGAATGAAACAAGTTGTTATTCTGAAGTATAGAAATTGAGCAAACACAAATTATATAAGATGGTGTTGATAGTTTCGACAAGCATTGAAAATAGAAGAGTATACAAGCGCGAAGCAATTAACATAAAAAATAGCTATAGTAGAATTTAAAGTATTTAAATGGGCTATTCGGATTGGAGGCTATCTGAAATTGATACAGATTCAAGAAGGAATAGAAACATGTTAGATGCAAACAATAGATATTATGGGAGTACTAATTTTGTGAAAGTGAACTACCAAGGAAAATAATAATAATTTTGTGACAATCAACACGTCTACCCCTCTTAAAAGGCGGCGGCGTTCTTCTGGAAAATAACTAGTCCTCTCTCTGGTGGCGGTTGATATGCGAAGGTTTTAGAGTGCTCATAACATGACCGCTTCTATCTCCTGGCTTACTCGTAAGCTCTAATTGAATCTAACCACCAATACTAAAAAGATGTTTATAACTGATCTCGATCATTACTAAATATAGCGAATATGCTACTCGCCGTCCAACAGCCCTTATTACTAATATAGTCTTATGATGATTTGATAGAGACTCAATTTACTATTTAAAAAAAATATTATGAAAATCTATGCAGCTGCCTACTATATAGAAACACGCTTTATTTGACAATTTATTAAATATATAATATTGGCAAGTACTAAAACTTAGAAAATAAATTCTTTTTTACCAGACGAAAATAAATAAATAACGCTAGCTCCTAGTTAAAAAAAACTTCTATATATAAAAAAAATAATTGCTACCCAAAACCCATGATCTCAAGGTTATCACAAAACCTAGGCTCTGATACCAAGTTGTAACGCCCCAAAAATTGGGTGCGTTAAAAAAATAATTTACAAAATTATTTAAATAAAATACCAACTTCATTAAAAAAAAAATCCAAAGAATACTTAATAATTTTTTTTGCGGAGATTGAAAGTAAACTAACTTATTACAACTGAAATAAATTGAATTCGAACACTGTCTGAAAAACTGAAACATTTATTTAAAATTCAACTGAAATAAATGACAGAGCCATCTAGCCAAATTCTACTGATAAAGTCATGGGTCCGCCACCTGATTCCCATCTAACTGCTCCATCGCCTCGTAATCAGCAGACGGCTCCTCATCTCCTTCTGTACCTGGCGTTGGGAACGCCAGGGCCACAAAAAGTAGCACCGTGAGTGGTAAAATTACACTCAGTAGGGCGCCCTAAACCACCCCTTTACTAAAGATATTCATGCAACAAATACACACATAACCGAAATTTTATTTGAATGAAATACTCAGATTTTTATCATCATTACTCAGCACATCGATTCTCAAAATTCCACTATTCTCATTCTCATTTCCGACAAATACTTTCCATCACCGGCCTCCATTTACAATATACCTCAGGTGCTCGATCACACAGCAAAGCCACCTTGGGGTATACTGTGCAAGGCTCACGATTGATCACCCATTGATCAATCTCTGTCCGGTATCGATTCCCACCCACAGTATACTTCCGGCGCCCGATCACACAGCAAAGCTACCTAAAAGTATAAGCTGCGCATGGCTCAAGACCCATACCAGACACGCCCCAACCCCAATATCGCGATTTAATCCAATCGTTCTTAAACTTTAACTTTTCGATCAATAAGTACTTAACAATTGGGTTCATGCATCACGCGGTCATTGTTCACATAAGTCTCACATAACAAATAAAATAATCACAAGGTTAAAGAAAAACTTAATACGGCATGTAAAACGGGCAACTTCCTCGATTTGTTAAAAATAGTAAATTAATTCTAAAAATCACGAATTTTTACAGGGATATTATACTTCACAATACGAACAGATAATGTGTTTTACTCGAGTTCCAATTCCTTCATTAAGATGTTGAAAATGGGTTTTAAAAGTAAATCGTGTTCTGTCTCGTTTTTTCCACTACAGCAGAACTTCGAAAAATCATACTAAATTCTACGTAACTCGGATTAAGACGAGTTCCACATGGACTCCAATTAATTTTTCGAGATCTACAACCTTACTGTTTTGAGTTTTCTCTGAAACTGAACAGAAATAATCGAAAAATAGCAGAAACGAAACTGTGCGCAAAATCTCTATTTTCCGACATCATCACTTGTTTACTTCTACTACCCATACGATAATGATCTGACTTCCAACAATTTAAATTACCTATTTCCACGTACACACATCTATACAAAAATAATATACTAAAGTAAAAGTTAGGTTAAAGGTGTCCTACCTCTCCTCCGACAAACTTAGCACGCTAGCGAAACGGTAGGATCGAAAAATCACAACTTCGAGGAGAAATCTGTACAAAGGCAATTAAATATCCGCGTGAGTAAAAGAAAATATACTCCGCGAGAAAAAGAGAGGAATTTACCAATGGCGTAGGAGATATGATTTAAAGAAGTGAATTTGTGTGAGAGAAAATGAGAGAGAGAACCAAATGAAGGAAAAGAAAGAAGAAGAGGAAAAAAAAAATAAAAATATGTTACCTGGGAATTTGAGAGAATGACGGCAGGGAGAGTAAGGAAGAAAGTGAGGCACTTTTAAGTATAAATAAGTGATAAGTGTTGTGGAGAGAATTTATGGATTTTAATTATTTAAATATAAAAAGATTAGTGATAATGATGGAGGAATTTAAGGAGAAGTGTGAGAGTGGAATGATAAGAGATAAAAAAGGATAATGATAGGGTAGTTATGTTAGGATAAATAGGATGGATTTTAAAAATATTTTTTTTTCCACACTAATATTTATATATGTAAATAAATCTCTCCCAACAAGATAATAATCCCATTGTTAGGATAATTAACCCTATCATTATTTATATTAGTATATATAAATATATTAAAAAAAACGTCCCATTACAAGAAGCCTCATCATGCTCAGTAGTTTCAAGACCAAAGCATCCAAGTAGAACCCTGTTAACAAGCTCAAGACAATGGCATGAGCTGTTTCCACAGTTACCCATTACGTACTCTCTCTCTCTCTCTCTCTCTCTCTCTGATGCAGGAATGGCTATTATGCAAAATAAAACTTGGAACTCGATTTTATAAGGAACCATAATAATGTCTACTGGCTAGGAAATTAAAAGCAAAAAAGGAAAGTACACAATTGGGAAGTTATTAATCCTCCTTAATTTGCCAAGCAAATAGTAAGAGGAAAATAATTCAACTTAAAATAGGAAACTAAATTATGTATAATAATTATGTCTAAAATACCTGAAATTCCTAAATCGATGCGATGAATAATAATAATAAGAAGAAACTTTTTCAAACTAAACGATAAAAGAACAAGGCACAAGATTTACGTGGAAAAACCCCGAAAAGGGTAAAAAATCACGGGAAGGAATCATGCACTAAATAAATGTGTGATTACAAGTAGACTTACTCGATGACCGTGTATCCTCACCACGAATCCTAAGCCCTACTCGCCGAATCCACGTACATCACACCCTTGCATGATCGCCACATCTTGAATCCTCAAGCCTTCCAACTATTTTGCCCTTCGAACTCCACGAAAGGACTTTGATAGAGAAACGTTGAATTGAATATGAACGATGAAACCCTTTGAAGATGATCTTGATCGCACGGCAATGAAAAGCCTTCACAAATCTTCAAAGTTCATGAACCCTAGCACTCGTGGCTGGTATTTTGATGAGAGAGGCACAAAGGGTCGAAATATGGCTGCTGTGGTAATTGGAAAAGACCTAATCGCTGAGATTTTATAGTTGTTGAATCGGGCATTTTTGCCGGCTGTTTTGCTCGAGCAAAAAATCCAGCAAAAACAAACAGAATGTTTTGCTACAAAAGGCCTTGAAATGCTCGAGCAAAAACGTGCAACATCTACCTTTTGCCTTGTGCATTTTTGCCGACTGTTTTGCTCGAGCAAAACATCCAGCAACCTCCATCAGAATGTTGTGCTATTAGAAATCCTTGAAATGCTTGAGCAAAATATGTAGCACCCAAACTTGTCTTCAAAATGAGCAATCCGTCTTGACAAAAAAACTACCGCACTCGAATAAGAAAATGCAATTTGTTATGATTCCTTTTCCACACCTAAAACAGACACTCTAAAATTAAATACCAAAGATTGCATGCCATAAAAAAAATACGATACACCCAAATGTATATGTTTTGGGCATAGATTTGCCAAACCAAAGGAAGCTCGGCCTATTGGGCTTACAATACCAAATCTCCTTAGATGCTAAAATCAGTATACTACATCATAAAACACTAGCTTTCTACTGGAGCAAAAAAATTATTTCTAAAAATCTCTATTACATGGGTACTCTTGAACCAATGGATCGAGCCGCACATTTACCATGTATGACTTTTATTTTTGTTGTACAAATCAATTATTAGTGGTCTTAGGAAACCATCATGTGACGCGGTGCCCCAATACCCTTCTCCACCACATATTCATGTGGGTGCCAAGGCTGTCCAGGAGCACCCAAACGGTGTACATTTAGGTTGCTCTTAAGCAGAGCCGACTTATGGGGGTTGACTAAGAAGCATGGGATCTTGAATCTGCTCTATTTTCTGGTTGAGAACTTTCTCAAGTTTTTGTGGGAAGGAGATATCTACAAGTCATACCCAGATATGCAATCCTGAATTGAACGGTGTCAAGAATTAATGGTGCTAGGAGGTTAGCAAAGTTACAAGGAATCTCCCTCGATAGCCCAAACTCTCACAGGAGCTCCCAAGATTTCATTAATCCTTTAGAGATCAACCAAAACTTGCCCATAGCAATTTTCTCATTTTGGTTAACCCAAGGATAGGCCCTACACCACTGCTACCAAGCAAAAAGTCCGTGCCATAATAGCATCAGCTCCAACGAGCCCAAAACTTGGGGCACCATAGAAATATTCAAGCATTATATCAACCAACTTATCCGCATAAAATGTTGGACTTGAAGTAGCTCTTGCATCATGTAGACCCAAAAAATATCTACAGAGTGCCAAGCATTATATCAACCAACTTATCCGCATAAAATGTTTGTACGATGTATGAGCATAATACTAACTAAAGATCAATAAGGTGCCTAAGTGCCATCCAAGCTAATTCAAAAATCATAAAGACAAAAAAAAAAAAAAACTACTGGTCAATTATGTTCTCTTTCTAAAATGTTCCCTCTTTATCGGTGAGGAATGTATTTAAGATTTCTACTCTGAGGTCGTCGCATGCCTCTTTAGGAATTGATTCTTAAGGTAAATGACGAAAATACGTAGATGATTAATTCGGTGTTCTTGGGATTTTGGTGTTTGCTTCCTCCTTAGGGTTCAAAACCCAACTGATACAACCCCACTTATGGGTTAGTCTATGTACTTATCGGGTCAATTTATACAATGCTTTGTTTTGACTTTTGGCCTTAATTGGGCTCCCACAAGTGTACTGCTAAATTGATCCCCAAGATAGTTGAGTTGCAAGTAAGCTAGTTAGCACAGACACTTGAGGAAGAGAAATGTCAGTGACAGATAATGCTATATATGCAGCAAAAAATGTCAAGAAAACTTGAGGAGTGGTTCAAATTTATGAACAGTAAATTGGATCTGGACTACCCATTTGCCTCTATTGGATCAGACAGTTCTCACATTGAAGTTGAAGCCTTATATGGTTAGGTTTGGCTTAAAAAGCCAACTTAACTTTTTGTTTTGTCTTTATTTGATTTTTTTTTGCGTTTGTTTGTTTTGCATCGATTTTTTGAGTATTATTGGTTAGTCTTGGCGAGAGGAATCCAACAAGGTAAAAGATTATGACTAGAAATTTCAATTTTTTAAATAAGATCGAAAAAAGTGTAAAAAGTTGACTTTTAGCTTATTTTTGTCTTTATTAAAAAAAAATTATGATTAGATCATAATTTTTTACTTTTTTGATTCCTCTCGCTGAGACAAACCAATAATACACAAAAAGTTGATGAAAAACTAAAATAAAGACGAAAAATAAGTCAGCTAACTTTTTAGGCAAAAAATTGACACTCCGAGACGAAATTTTTTTGGGTGCCGAGTGGGTATTGCCACTTGGTACCCAAGCGCAATCCGAGCCATCCAAATGTGTTTTGGACGGTCCGGATTGATTCCCTCTCTCTCCTCTCACCCAAACACTCTCTCTCTCTCTTCCTTTTCTCTCTCTAAAATCCGAACCGTTGGATCACGTTATGGACGGCTCGGATTGTCGAGTGGGTACCACGTGCGCAATACCCACTCGGCACCCAAAAATTTCTCGAGACGAGACACCCAACACCCCCTTGAGAGAACTGTCTGAACCAATAGAAAACGTAATTCTCACCCTTTCTCACAAAAATAGGTGAGAATTACACACGACTGATATTGATTGAGCAAACCAAGTGGCCGTGGTACCGAAAATTGAATCATTGCCCCAAAACGACGCTGTTTAGTGTGTCAAATATGCGCCTGAACTTTATTAGCTTGTTTGGCAGCTTCATTTTCACATTTTTAATCTGTATTTTTGAAAATTAGAGCGTTTGGAAACTGATTGTGAAATGAATTATGGCAATAATGTATTATCGGGAATAAACTGAAAAATAAAAAAATAAAAAATTACATCGAGGAGCTTTTTGGAATCTAATTATACTCTTTACTCACAAAATCATTTTACAAAATATGGTATTTTTTTACGTATCTTCCAAATTAACTCTTCTATTGATCTAATTATAATTCTAAAAACAAATATATTTACGTAAGAAATCAATTAAACAGCCGCCCCACATACAAGATAAATAGTCTTTTTAACAATGAGAAGCCACGTATATATACAACTAAAGATTTGTGACACCCACTTTGTCCCATCGGTGGGAGAAGTGAAAATGATTTGCTATATAAGGGAATCCAACCGGCTACTGTATAATTTGAGGTTAACATTCTGAGCCATGTAGTTAGACTAACGGGGTGTTTCACTAACAAAAAACTGTTTTTTCCAAACACCGAGATAAGTCATTCTCTCACAACATATCACATAAAAAACAAAAGGTCCGCCCCTGCTCCTGCGATATACAACTCTCTCTAGAGCAATATTTCGGCGTTTGATATATAGCTTGTTGCAAGCTGAAAGTTGATAATCAGAAACGAAAAGCACTACTACCCAGCTTCAGAACCAGTTCTCCTAATCTATACGTACAAATAATTAAATAACGTGTATGTAGAAATAAAGAGAGAGAGATGAATACGTCATTCTTCTTTTCTGTGACGCGAGTTGGAAGAATCTTTAGAAGCGGGATCAAAGCCCAAGCACTTGAGGAAAGCTTGTTTAGCTAGCCCAAAATAGTGGCAAGGGTGGTAAGAGCTGCCTTCCCTTTCTTGGATGTCTTCTCTTCTCACTCTTCTTCTTGTGCTTGTTCCGGTGGTATCGTCTGTAATACTGTGGCCCTCACCCACCTATGCGTATTGCAGAAGCAGACCTGTTATATTTAAACCTCAACATCCTCCTCTTACTAAATGGCAAAAGAGATTATATTCTTCAGTTTTACGTCGTAGATACAGGAAACGAAATCTAGGTAACTGAAACAATATACTGCTACATAGGCCATGCTTGAGATTTGGATTTGACACGAAAAAAAGAAAAGCGCAACTGTAAGTAAAATGTAAACCTTTATCCAACTAAAGCATAAAACAAGATAACTTCATCTAGGGGGAAAGCAAGGTTAGGTGATTAGGCGACTCAACATCATATGGTGTGAAGCGAGATTGGAAGATGTCTTAGGGAGACCAATATAAAGGTAAGGATGAAGAATGAAAATGTTCAATCTCTAGTAATCAATACCGAGAAGGGACAGAAGGGGCTTCTTCCTATTGAGTACTCGAAATTGACCTCATTTGTTAGGGTTAAATGATCTGAAAAATCCAGGGTTAACGCTGGAAACATGACTCTGCTGAGTCCCAACAAGAGGTTCTCTCACTCTAAATCCGGGGGTACTTGGTTTCCTAACATATTTTGATTATCTGGCACCTAACACTATAGGAAAAACCGAAACTTTGGTCCATCTAGGAAAATTAATCAGTTAATAAGGTGTTAAACAAATGGAGATTTGACCCAGTTGCCAAGAATCTTCAAAGTTTCCCAATAATACAAGACCAGAAGGAAAATACATAATTTCAAAAGAGAGACACAGTCAACTGAATTTCTTCCCTCAATCGAATAACTCTTTCTTTTCATCTCTCAAATTGCTAATGAATGTAATTTGTCAAAGGAATTTTCTTTTGGTCTAAATGTAAGGAAATGTTTGCCTACCCAACAAGGCAACAAGGGATACCAACCTTTACCTTTACTCCAGCTAAGGGCCCCCCACTAAAACAAAATGTATTCACTTATTCACACATATACGTGGTTTGGAATCAATGTTGGAGTGATTCAAAGGAGTGAAACTCCAAAAAATATTTAAGAATTAACGGAAGGGAAACTTATGAATTCGAGAACGAAAAGATGTAAAAACATTATCTGACCAACAATACAACACTAAGAATCTCTGTCAAGATAGAGTGAAACTCACATTACAAACACTTGCGAATGCAGACCGCAGAACTCATTTTCAGAGAAATGATCTAAGCAAACTTCTTGGGTAACCAACACTTATGCTAACTGATAGAAACTGTATATCCTAAGTATGCAAGGCCAAAAAGAGAGGGGGGGAAAAAAAATCCAAAAAAGCTTGCAATGGCCACAAATTCAGCAATACATTACAGTCTTGAATTACATCATGAGTCATGACTTCAATTACGAAATAAAGGAACATTCAATTCAAGATAAGCAGCTGCGCGCAATTTAGTTGAAGACATATTGCTTTCATCGGTCCCATACACTACAAAATTTATGAAAATAATATCATGAATTCTTCTCCTAATTTTTCTCATAAATGAAAACTAGGGAAATGATCAACTACTTCCAGCAGCAGCAGAAGCTGTGATAGAAATTGATTTAACTGATTAAGCCTTGGGTTGGCCTAGTGGTCAAAGTAGGCCCGGCTCATGGCATAAGCCAATAAAGCCACCGCTTCGGCTCCCAAAAGTGTCAAAATAGGGGACCCAAACTTGTAGACCTCCTATATATTGTAATGATTGTTTATTTTTGGACGACTATAAATTTGTTCAATGAGAAATATTTTGTAATGGTTGCTTATGAAGATATGTGGTGAAAATTTTTGTTATGCGAAATATATAGAGGGCCTCATCTAATAAGTCTGTTTCAGACCTCCAAAACTAATGAGCCGGCACTGGGTCAAAGGTCGGGCTTTAAGTTTGATTTCAGGTTTGAAACTTCTTACAATCTTAGTCCATATTGGGTACGCTAGTGCATAGTGGAATTGGCCACCAAGATTAGCTGGGAAGTTGGAATCCAAGGCACGCGTAAGCTATCCCAGTCTATATTGGGATCCGTTAGTGGATGAATGGTAAGATTGGTCCACCAAGATTAGTCTTAGTCCCCACGGTGACATTGAGTTGCGCATAAGCTAAGCAAAGGCTGAGTCAGAGAGGGAATTAAAATAAAAAAAAAACAGAGAGAGAAAGAAATTGGCGAGTGATTACGCACCTTGGTATCGTGTAATCGGCTTGTACTGGCGGCACTATCGGAGGCGAGCAGAGAGGTGGAAGCAGAAGCGACGGCGGTGGCTGTGGCGGTGGGGCAGGGGTCTAAGCCTAAAGCGAAGATGGTGAAGTAATAGAGGAGGATTATGAGGAGGAGCATTACGAGGAGTTGGATCCATATTAGCCATGGTATTCTCTGGCTCCCGATTACCAGTTCGTCTCCCAAATCAAACATTATAGTACTACAAGCCAAGCCTAGACAAAGATTTATGGGTTTAGAGAGAGAGAGAGAGAGAGATTGAATGGTAGGTGGAAGAGGGCAAGTGGAAATCTAGAGAGAGAGCAGGAGGGTGAGAATGGAAAAGACTTGACGGCGAAGGACTTGGCTGCTTCCGTTGTGACGGGTAGCGAATAAAATGGATGCTTCTGCTTCCACTCAATAATTAATTAATAATAGTCCAAATGGAGAGATGGGGCCCCTAACTATTTCGAAATTACTGTAGGACCCCTATACTTGTTGTGTTATCACAAGAAGGAAGAAAATTGTTAGGGGTTGGGTTTGGTTACACTTAGGGGGTGTTTGATAACCTCATTTTCAGCTTTTTATTTTTAAGTTTTTGGCTTTTCAACTTTTTGGATTATGGTCAGAATGTATTTTGAATTTGGTAGGAGTGTTTGGGAGAAATGTGCAAATGAGAAAAGTAGAAAATGAGAAATCAAAAAGCTCCTCACCACCTCTTTTTCACTTCTCCTCTCTAAAGTAAAAAATGGAAAACTCATTTCTTGGAAATCATTTTGGCCCAAGTCTCCCAAACATCCAAAATCCAAAAATGTGAAAATGAGAAGTAGAAAAGGGGCTTCCAAACACCCCCTTAATTCTTTTTTCAATCAACTATTTGTCTCAGTGGCTATATAATCGCGTAGCTTATGGGAATTTAAAACACGATTTCCTCCATAAATTCTCTCTTGTTGGAGGGATGACCGTCCTTTAAACGATCAAAGGAAAAAAATATGATCATGACATCGTGAGAGTAACCTAAAAAGTACAAAATTGGGACAAATAAACTTTTAAGATTTAGAAAGGCAAGAACAATTTAAAAGTTTAACAAACATTCATGAAAGACAAGGGAATAAAAAAAATATTAATTTAATGACAAACTTCGATCAAACTCCCCAGTTAATGTCAACAAATTAATTTTCAGTTAGCCTTCTTGAATTTGTACATCTTCCTAAATTCAGTAAATTAGGAATCAACCAAAAGAAAGGGAATATTAACTATTGACTTAAGTCAGCTTTTTGAGTTGATGCATTGTGAGAAAAAATGATTTGTCTCGTAAAGTGTCATAGAAAAACTGTTTTTTTCAAAAACTGAGACAGGTCATTCTCTCACAATACATTACATAAAAAAATCGTGAAAAATCAGTTTATTCAAAAAAACTAGTTTAGTAGAACCCCTAAGTTAATTTTGTGGAACAAACTTTAAATTTCTTCTTTTACACACATTTGTCGTGACCATGACCCAATCTATCACCTTATTTCCTCAATTCCAGGGTCTATTTTTAGACTTAATCCAATCTCAAAATTAGTCTTCGCAAGTCGCAACGACAATTCCAACACCAAACCTCAAACCAACGTTTACCCGATCAACAAGCATTCTCCCTCCCTCACCCTGCAATCTCCCATCGCTGGGTTCTGAAAAAATCCAGTGATGGGAGAGCCAAAACTTCCTCCACGACCACCGAATCCCCCATCTAATTCCCTTGTCGAACCATCCAACAAGAAGAAACAAAAACCCATCAAAATATTCCGGGTTTTTCGATCCGTTCTCCGGTCATTCCCCATTATAAGTACCCCCGCCTGCAAGATTCCATCGCTCCCTGGCGGCGTCTTACCGGATAGTCACCGGGGCAGCGGTTCCAGCAACCGCGTGATCACGGGCACATTATTTGGATATCGTAAGGGAAGGGTAAGCTTGTCCTTACAGGAAAATCCTAGGACCCTCCCAACGTTGGTGGTGGAGCTGGCCATGCAAACAAACGTGTTGCAAAAGGAAATGAGTGTGGGATTGGTCAGAATTGCCCTCGAATGCGATAAAAGGCCAGAAAAGGAGAAGATAAAGCTTTTACAAGAGCCTATGTGGGCTATGTATTGTAATGGGAAGAAGATTGGGTATGGGGTCAAAAGGGAGGCTTCTGAAGAGGATTTACAGGCAAGGGCAACCGTCTGAGATTTTTCTTTTTAAAATACCTTGTGAGATTTAAAATATCTTTTAATTTTTGGTATCCCGTGAAAAACATTTTAATTTCGCAGTTTAAATTAAATTTATAGTTTGCAATCTAATTAATTTTCAAATCACCCTAGTTGCTAGAATTTTGAAAGGAGAATGATTCAGGATGAAATTTTAAATTTTATATACAACTCTAATCAAAATAAAATGACAGCGATATTTTGCATACTAACGATTGATGTTTTATGTTTTATGATTAATTGAGATGCGCGTAAGCCAGTCTGGACACTTCAATTGACAAAAACGGTATTCCCTCCATCCCAAAATGGATGTTCAAAATCACTATTCACGCCTCTCGAAAAATCATCTCTATATTTTAAGCTATGATGAATTATATGTGTAATATAGATATTGTTTGATAGATTTTTCTTAGTTTTATTAAACAAAAAATTTTAAATTATAAAAAGTATTATACATACGGAAATATAGATGATTTTTTTAGAGGCGTGAATAGTGGTTTTGGCAATCCATTTTGGAACGGAGGGAGTAGATGTTTTATTTTAACGTAAACAAAATGGCAAAAACACATCCTTCTAAGGGGGTTCCGCTAAGGGTGTTTTTAGAATAAACTGTCTTTCACGGTTTCTTATGTGATGTATTGTGAAAGAATAACATGTCTTGGTTTTGGAAAAAACTGTTTTTTTGTTAGTGGAACACCCCTAAATCAAAATTTCTGTGTGATAGTGTGTTATACATTGATTAATTGTTCTAGGGGTATTATTTATCTTTTGTCCCATGATAAAAAAATCCATGAATATAAATTTCGGGTTCGTCCCAAATTACAGGTCATGGAGCTTCTCAAGGCGACGTCAATGGGTGCCGGAGTCTTGCCGGGAAAACCAGACGTCAATGGACCGGACAACGAAATGGCGTACATTCGGGCGCATTTTGAACGAATGGTGGGATCAAAGGACTCGGAAACCCTGTACATGTTAAGCCCTGATGGAAACAATGGACCTGAACTGAGCATTTTCTTCGTAAGGGTATGATCTAATTGAGTGATACATTTTCGGACGTGCTGATATATATATGTATAGCTGAATAGTGTTTGTAGATATATAGGTGATGTAAGGGTTACTTACGGGAAAAGAAAAAAAAAAAAACGGGTGAGGGAAGGAGGATTGGGGGAGGGTTGATGGTTTAGGGCGAACGCGGGGCTTTGTTGTCCCCGTGAGTTGGGAGGCTCTGCCGACCTAATTTGAACCGTTCAAAAGTATTTTGAATGGCTTAGACTAAAATGAAATTGTTCCGACGAAGAAAAGACTAATCGGTGGAAGAGTTTTATTTGTAAGTCCAGTCCAATAATTTTCGAGACAGACGGTTCTAGTCTTCCAGATGCAGTTGGCAGGGTCTGCCGACCCACAGGGACAGCAGAGGCCCTGCGTTCGTTTAGGCCGGGCATCAAATGAGGTATACAAGAAAGAGGCATAAGTAGTATTTTGAAACAATTCAACACCACGCATTTTTGTAGGCTTGGCGACTAAGTGTATAAACTCCACATTGATATCTAGTGCTGGAATAATCTCAAGCATCAGTTGACCATGCACATAATAATTACTCTATGTATAGCCAACTCAATGAATGAATTGTTTTCTTGTATGTCACGTGTATTCTAATCAATTATCCATGCAAAAAGTCTCTCGGTTATATTATTTCTCAATTTCTATTTGGCGTTCTTAGGATTGGATCATCAAGAACGATATATTTCCCATCCATGTGGATTGGGAATCTCCCAAAATCTATCTTCTACATATAAATGGAGAAGAAAGCAAAATTGCATCCACGAAAATGCAAGGCTGCGTTTCTACTGTTGTCTAAACGATTCTTTTGGTATTTTTATCAGTTGTTATAGTGTGAAAACGAACCATTCTTCTCACATATATACATATAACAAAAATTACACTCAATTTTGACTATAGTGGAAAGATGGTATTTTTAGTACTGGAAACTCACTCTTAGTAGAACTTATAAACGAACTACGTTGATTCGGTTGGAACTTGTGTTTGCTCATTAATAAAAGCTTGTTTAGGATCGATTTATTTACATAAACAAACAAAGCTTGAATATATATATATATATATATATATATATATATATATATATATATACTTTAAACTCATTAAGATTTCAAATCAAGCTCGAACAACCTACAACTTGACCCGTTTATACTGTTTAAAAATTTCATGTTACCGGTGATTAGCTTGTTTGAGATTAACCCATTTCTTAAATAACCCCAAGTTAAATATATTCTTGAAATTCATTTAGTTTTTAAACCAAGCTTGAACGGTTAATGTTCAACTCATAATAATTGGTGGGTTATGATATTGGTCCCCATAGTTATAGTGTATTTTATTTTAGTCCCCCTAGTTATTAATTTCCGATCAACTGAAACATTTTCTCTTCACATTTTCTTTTCAATGGAGTTTTCATTGTTATTTCCATCAGCATTTCAAGCCAATAACACAAGCGGTGCAACTTATGTCACCAAATTTTGAGAATACTCAAACTATTCACCATAAAGTCAACCTTTGAATAAATTAGTTTAATTATACCTAGAGTTTTTGGAAAGAGTGACCTATTGTGAGCTGTTGGCATGTAGTGAGTAGCTCAGCCTTGGATAATCAATTTGTTCAATCAATTTGTTCAGATATGTTTTTATACTTTGGTAAGAGTACACTTTGACTTTAACAGGTAAGAGCACCCCCAACAAGGCTCCCTAAAGAGAGATTTTACGGCCCGTTTGGATGGCATATTGGTTTTGGAGGGATTAAATAGTAGGGGGGATAAAATAGTCAGGGAAATTAAATAAGAAGGGTGGACTCACATTGATGTGACAGTTAAGAATGAGGAATTAAATAGTCCATGGTTTGGATGAGGAATAAAAAACGGGGATAAGAACGGTGGATGATGTAAAATCATGTCAAAAGACTTTATTGCCCTTGGTAATGTATATATTAGATTATGTATTTATATAATTATACAACTACCAAAATTAATTGTTTTGTTTTAAATTATATTAAGTAATTCATTTCAATATTCTTTTATAATATTCTTTTACAATATAAATTAAGAAAATTAAATATTAAAATTAACTCAACAAGTTAACAAGTGAACAATGTAAAATTCTAAAGTATATTTAAAAAAAAAAATTATATCGAATTAAAGATTTCTAGTAGTAGTTTAATTTGGTGCAAAAATAAATAAAAAATTATATGCGGAAGTATTTTATTTGTTGATCCGAAGGAATTGCATGAGGGGTAAGGAGGTAAAATGGGGTGGGATATCGCCCCCGACTAAATATAAGCACCCCCCTCCCCTGCTTTTATTTAGTGCGGGTGTGTTTTTTGTTCCCAAATCATGGGCTAAACATCACATCATGCCCTTATCCCCCCGATTGCCTCGTCCCTCTTCCTAAGCCTTCATCCAAACGAGCCCTTAGCCATAATAGAGAGGCAATGGTCAAATCAATACTCCAATAGCCTCAATAAAAAGTTCCCTATTTTACATGGATGAATAGTACCTTCCTAAATCCCTCCCCATTTAGGGAGCTACTATTCACTACCATTTTTTTTCTCTCTCTCACTTTCTCTCTTTTTGATAATAGAGAGGATTGTTGGAGTTTTAAAAGAGTAAGTAATGTGAAAAATGTGCACTGTTCACTACTATTTTTAGCTCAAAATTTACTGAAACTGTTGGAGATGCTCTAACAGCGTTTAGCGAATCTGAACCACATATTGCAAAGATCAATGGTCCCTATTACTCACTATACCTCGTAGTGAGAAATATTTGCTACAGGCTCCCTCAATTCCAGAGTCTTCTGTAGCCTCATGGCCCTCATCTCAGTTCTACTTTAGCTTCAAAAGCACATTATTACACTCGAAGAAATTAAGATGAAAGGAACTAGATTGAAAGGACAACGAAAGATCCAGCCACAAAATTACGAGAACCAGGGAAAATATATTTTCAGAAAATGTGAAGTAGAAAAATATAATATATTTTTATTAGAATGTGTTTTTGTTGATAAAGAGTTTTACAGAAAAACCAAAGTTCAATTGTCGAAGAAAGTTCCAAAGCTTTTAAAATAGTTAAAAATGCGATTCCATGTAGGAGTATCTTACTGAGAAAATTACATTTGCTCATTTTTTAAAGTAATTTTCTGATAATTTTCCATCTTTACTTGCAACGAGAAACTTCTTCAGCTCTTTGTATCTCCTAATTATATGTTCCATTCTTCCAATTGTTTTTTGTCTTTTTAATTTTTCATGTTTTTGTTGTATTTTTTGATTTTTTTATTAAATTTGATTTATGTTTTTTGACGAGAGGAGTTCAAAAGTAAAAAATTATGAAAAAAAACAATAAGAAGTTTACTAAAGACGAAAAAATACAAAACAGTCTTTTATTCTTTTCTAAAGTGTTGTTTTATGTAAACTCTTTTCAACGTCTTTTTTTATTCATTTCATCAATACGATTGACTAACCGCAAAAAACAAAAAAAAAAAGGATGAAAAACTAAATAAAAAATTACAAAAAATAAAAAGTACCGACAAAAATCAATTTAAAAAAAGTTTCGGGGAATGGATTCCAACCTATTTTGGCTAAATAAGCCACGTGTTTTTTTTTTTTTGGTCTTTATTCAAAATTTTCTCGCATTTGTTAGTTTCGTGTCCAATTTTTCTAGATTATTAATTTTTCTGGACGAAAGGAACAAAAAAGTATAAAATTGTGATCAAAATTTAATTTTTTTAATAAACAAACAAATATAACAAAAATCAACCAAAAAGATAGAATTTTTGGGACTTCATTCAAATAAATTTGAGTTTGGAATATAATTTTTTTACTTTCCGATTCTTTTCGTCGAGAAAAATTAATAATCAACAAAAATTTAACACGAAATTTACAAATACGAGAAAATTTTAAATAAAGATAATAATAATAGTAATAATAATAAGCAAAGTAACTTGTGTGTTGGTGCTCACTCCCTGGCTTGCGGCACTGGAACTGTCGGATGCGTTTTTAACGACTCAAATTTCATCTCAACAATTATTAGATTCGAGCCGTCCATTATCAAAGTGAAATTTCAATCGTTTAATTGCCGAGATCAACGGCCTTGGTGCCTTAGTGTGCTCAGGAGTCAGGGGTCGCCGTTAAGGAAACAGACCAACAGGTGAGCATTAGGAAAACACGTTAACGAGCCGTAACTGCGCCACGTTATCACCAAGGGCCCCACCCAATTGCGTACCGAAACAAATCTGTGCACAAAAACTTCCAAAAGACTTCACCTCCAAGAGTGCAACAGATTCCTCCGCATTTTGAATCCTCCACAGATTCTCTCTCTCTCTCTCTCTCATGGCCACGGCGGCCCGGCTAGTTTTCTGCGAGCTGAAGTCCGTAAAACCGGCGACTCCGGTTCAAGTTCAGAGAGCGATCAGGGGTTCTGACGTGTCCCCACCGGCGACGACTGGAAATGTGAAGATCGTTTTGCAGCCCCGGCTGTGCACTCTCAGGTCGTACGGTTCCGATCGAGTTGGAGTGATGAAGTCGAGGAAGGACGGCGGGGGTGCAGTGTCGTCGTTTTTTGCGACGTTATCGGATTATGTAGAGAGCTCGAAGAAGAGTCAGGATTTCGAGACCATCTCTGGTCGCCTCGCCATGGTAATTTTTTCCGAAATTTTGATCTCTGCTGTTTGTTATGCTAACAACTATGCAAATTATCGACCTAATTTCAAACTATATTGGTTTATTGTGCACCTAGTTGAATTCGTTTTCAAGAGTACCTTGGTGCAGTTAGTTGTGCTTGGCGTAGCATAATGTTTTTTCTTTCCTGAAAGTAGTATTGATTGCTTTGTGATCTTTGGTATTGAATTATTTGGATCGACGAGAAAATTGGAAAAATCAGTACTATAAAATTATACATCAAAGTTGAAAAAGTGTACGTACAGATGCGACGCACACTATCGACAATCTGTCTTTTCTAAGAGCATGGAGGAAATAAGAGTAATTTTGACACTCCACTCCACTCCACGATCCGCATCTTATAACCGTACCTCAAAATTTGTGTTGCACTGTTTTTTAGTACTAAAATTCATGTTGTGTGTATTTTGGACATCGAAAGACAAATTTTAGATTGCGATTATTAAATTTTAGATTGTTAGTAATCTTTCTAGAGTATTTTTGTCATAGCTCTTGTATATGATTAATCCCCCCAAAAAAAATCACATGAATCTAACCGACGTTACGAAATTAAGAAGGAATGGTCTTAGGATAAATCACCGCGCCGATTGTATGTTTTCAAGAACTAACAGTGGATCAGCTATGCTATGCAGATTGTGTTTGCGGCGACGGTGATGACAGAGGAAGTGACGGGGAACTCGTTATTCAAGAAGATGGAGGTGGAAGGGATTGCTGAAGCATTAGGGGTCTGTTTGGGAGCCGTGACTTGTGCTGCCATCTTCGCGTATTTTTCCTCTGCTCGAACCAGAGTTGGAAAAATCTTCACGCTAAGTTGTAACACGGTCATCGATTCGCTGATCGATCAAGTTGTTGATGGCTTGTTCTATGACAGTGATTTGAGCGATTGGTCGGATGATTGATATGTAAAAGCATATCATGATTATCATCATAAGATAAGATAAATGTATATTGTGTAGTAGTTTGAGTGGAGCAGTTTTTATACAAATAGAAGGTTTTTACCGCCGATTCAAAAGTAGTAGAAATGAGTTTTTACCTCCGATTCAAAAGTTCTGTAAAACGTTTTCCTTGGCAAAGGGTTGTCCAGATAGTCCAGTGTTTCTAACCCTTCAATCCTCACTTTCATGTATTTCCAGAGATATTATTTACCTTTAATTTTAGGAATCGCTATTTTCAACACTTCCTATTTGGTTTTTTCTGTGCAAAAAGAGTAAGGGACACAACGGTAGATACATCTTCGCAGTTCTTTTGGCAAAAACTGTTAAAAAGCGTTTGTGTAACAAAACTTAGAACAAGAGTTTGTGTGATACTTCTGGATTTAACCTACTAGGCAGAGAGAAACAGAAATAACAAATAAAGCAAATGAGAAACTAAACGGTTTGCCATTGATGTTTCTGATGCGCGATATCAAGGTCAATTTACCGTCAGCTGCAAGAGAAACCCTAAGACGGAACTCGAAACTGACAAAGTAAAGAAACTCAATGAGCCCCATATAATAACATAATGAACACAGGAAGACAATCCAAATCTTTAGAAATTTCATGTAGACATTTTAATGACATTAATCTAAAGGAATCCCGAAATTTGCAGCAGCTCTACCAAATCCTTCATTCCAATTTAAAACATTGGTGCCCACATTATAATGGACCTTATACAATTATATGCCTCTTCCCTGCTCTTAGAACCTCTATCTACGATGCAGAATGTAATGGGAAAATATGCAGATCTTGATTCTATAGGGATTACTGAAAACTAAGAGCAGCATAATCATTTGGGTGTAAAGGAGGAGGATTCTCGTCGATGGTCCATATTTTGTTCCTTGCAAATCCATGTTGCTCAACTGATCCACAATTTCCAAACTGCACTTGCATATTTACAGGCCATCGATTAAATCCAGACCCCAAAAAGGAACCATAAAGATACATACGAACTATGTACTAAGAATCACGAAGGAATGATTGAAGAGACCTGTGGGAAGCATATAGGAATTCCTCCCCTCATTGCTTTTGGAGGCTTAAAGATTGCCTACAATCCATAAAAGATGGAGTCAACCATTCTACTATGACCGAAGACATGAAACGTTAAGTTCAAGTAAATCATTTCATGTGGAAATTCAAGTAATGGGCCACTGATGGGCAAACAATTGAATTAACTCGCAAGGCAGGGGATTATGGATTCTCAGAATTTGGAAAATTGAGGAAGTCCAGTGATATAATTTGAGACAATTTCAACTAGCAAGATAAATTACCATTGATGCATGTCAGTGGCGGCTCCAGAAACAACCATATTCCTTATAAGATGATGGGAACTCGACAGTACTATCTTTTGTGATTTCGCTTAATTACACAATATCTCACTAATGTAAGCTGTTTCTTTTTTTTTTTGTTGACAACCGGATGTCCGGGCCAGGTTGTGCGCACCTCGACTAATTCCGGGCCCTGGAGGTAATGGCCAGGCATAACCTCCACTGGCCCCAAGAGTTTTGCTGGCAAGGGGAACTAATGTGAGCTGTTAAATGAAGGTATTGCAAATTTTGATTAGTACTCAGTACTCACCCAAAATAGTTCGTGAGATGTGATCTTTCCCTCCTCGAAAACCAATTAAGGAAGGTTACAAGATCCCTATTTTGCTATCCCTATCATTACTCCTTTTCAGTTATGAAATTATCCATGAGTTACAAATTTAGTGCTACCAGTCCATTGATTGACATTGAGAGAAATGGCATCTATCTTAAATCAACAATTGTCCTGGAGACAACAACTAAGATGTTTGAACATAACTAGGTACGCAGCTTTGTGCCTTGCACGAGGTTATGCCCATTGTGCACAAATGACATGGATGATCTTGAGTATACTGTACAGTGGTTATGGGGCATCCGGAATGATTACTGGACCAAGAGCCACTTCACCTTTAGCACAACAGGAATTAACAGATTAGAAAGGGAATTTTTTGACTTTGCAGAACATGCATTGCGCAACAGCAGGTAACTGATATGATTCAGTTGGCACGGCAGGCTGCCAAACAGTTGGTAAAGGCATTAATGTACCTAGCGTAACACCTAGAGTGTAATATGAGTACAGTTAGTATAGTTTTTTTAATAATACTTATCTAGAATTTGAATTTGTACAATTAGAAGCGTACCTATGTTGACGTTAAGAAGCTTACCTATGTTCATCATAGAAACGTAGTATTAGATTTGAAGTATGCTAAGTATATACTAAAATGCTAATCAATGGTAAGTGTAGAAACCATACAGTATTCATCTTGTCTATTGTGAGGCTGCAGTGTTGATGAACCTAAAACTAGCAATGCAGTTCCTGTCAAAAACTATCAAAATGATTTTCCTATTCACTAGATCTGGCATAGTTGTTTTGCTGGCTAGCAAACCTGAAGCAGCAGCAGTAAGATTGCGATGATTGTATATTTGGGCTGCTGAAAAACTGGATAAATTTTCTACTTCTATGGGATTAGCTAGATCATCAACTTGCTGTATATCAACTAAAACAAGTTGGCTTTCTTTCTCCTTCCACTCAGCAGCCAGAGTTTTTTTCCTAGCCCTCAACCATTCTTTTTCTTCTTCTGGCAGTTGAGAGTAATGTGTTCTAACCCGTTTGTGTTCTGACATTTCCTAAACTTCAAAAGGAGATGATGCTTTTTATTTGTTAATAGAAGCTGCATAAACTAAGAGTGCGTGTATTGTTTATCAGCCTTAAGAAGGGAATGATGGAACTGAGAAGCAAAGTACTTGAATAATTTGAGAAAACTTACATCAAACCAAATAACAATGATCAGAAAATCACATGGAAATTTTAAAGCACAACTTATATGCAGCTAAGCATTGGCTTTTTTGATAACACAAGTTAGGTAGAAACCTGAAAATGAAATAATTAAACAACAATTACAAACATAAATATATGCTACGATCAGCTACTAAAGCCTATCATATGGCCCTATAGGGTGATCCTTCCAATTCACTGTCACCAACTCTCAACAAAACCACCCACAAATTGTTCCAAGTTTGATCATGTGGAGCATTTCAATGAAAGGCAGAGATGGCGTGAGAATAGAATTTTCCACTGCGCAAAGCATGACCCTTGATAAATCCATTTGCCTCAATCAATAGTACTACCAGCAATATCATCTGCCAAACTTGGCAGTCTGCAAAAGTAACAGTGTATATCCTTTTATTTTATTTTTTCCATTTATAGGTTTCTTTTCCACTCTTCTATTTTTTGATAATCAATAAGGTGTCTTTTGCACTTTTAAAACTTGGATTGGGGTCTCGACTACACTTTTCCCCTTTTTCATGTCTCCTCTCTTGGTTTCTTTTCTTTCTTATCTATTTCCCCCTTCCATGGAGTGGACAGGTCATTTGAACCATCGCCATCAACAGCAAGTGTAAATCAAAACAGACTTGAATCACTGATGCAACAAACACTCATGAGCACAGATGGTGTGTTCCTTCATGAAATCTCTATTTGTTTATTCTTCTCTAAGAAGCAAATTATCCATGGACTTATTCTTGAGAGTTGCACTCTAATCAGTCTAATCGTACAAAAAAAAAATTCCATAATCCGAATTGCATCTGTGGATTGGAAAAACCAACAATAATACTTGGAAACTAAACCATAAATCATATACCCTTATGCAGGACAAAGTTGATAAAAATGCTTCAAATTTACCATGATCGGAGGGCCAAAATAAATCTGCCATTAACAGGGTATTTGGTCCTAATCATTGAGAAGATATTAATAAAGTGATGGGAAATCGCAGTATGTGTGGGGCTGCATTCATGTTTAATCAGTAGAAATTTCTAGTAATTTGAGAGAAATCCTAGCAGTCGTTAGATGTAAAGTAAACTACAACTTATTTGACTAAAAATTAGGATTTCCCTATCAGTTGTTACATATAGTGACATTAGGCTTTCCCTATGGTTGAGTCCATCCAATTGTATACCGTTCAGAGAGATGTTCTGTCATGCCATTTGTAAACAATGCAGAGTTGAATCAAATAACCCGTTATAAAACACTAACCAATGGTTTAAGACTCAGTTGGTGGCCCTCTGATGGGGAAATTGGCAATGGACTTAGTTTTTGTCCATCAAGGAACCATGATATATGTTCACATTTTGTTTCCTCTTCCTATTTTGCACAAGTGGAAAGAGTGAAAACAAAAAAAAGTTTGAACATGGAGTAGTCCAACATATGTTTCTGTAGTTGAGACGGGCTAAGTATACTCAGAAATAGTTGAAGGGTTCATGCAACTAACCGATAAAATCCAGCATTCCTTCATTTCTCAACTGTTTATTCTTACAAATAAGTGATAGGATTCAACTTTTTGTTCTTTGTTCTTTTCATCATTTCTTAGCATCCAAGTGGCGGTTAGCCTAACGTAGTCCAGGGTGCTGGTTTTCACTGAAGTTTTTGTGAATTTCACATATTACACTACACTGGTTCTAGCCGACAAAGGAAGTTTTAAGTTTAACGCAGCCACTGTTATAATTAATTCTGTTCTACATGAGTGCAGTTTGCTGGAGGGCTCAATTCAGAAACATTATGTGCTTTTGAAGCAATAAGACGACATGTCCCAGGACACCTACGAGAATCTCAAGCATTGTTGGCTGGCATAACATCAAACATAAGACTCTAAGACAATTTCCCAAAAAAACAAAAAAAAAAACATAAAAGAACATAGTACTCTAATCGAGGATCATCGTGTTGGCTATAGCTTCGAATTTCAAAAGATTTGTGGCTATGTTCTTCTTTTTATCTTTCTGCCCATTCTTTCCACCAATTATGTTACACAGTTGATGTTTTTGAAGGACTTTTGGCCGCTGTACAAAATATATATGAAATCTTTTGAGCTGGTTAGTCTCTTTTGTATCAAGCACAGGAATAGAATAAACTATTATCAATATGCCACCAACAGATGATGACACGGGAACTTCTTCGTTCAAAGATCGAATTATCAGTTCCCTAGAACAAGCAAGGGGGTAGAACAAGGCTCCATATAAAGGCTATTCCTCCAATTATATCTGTTCTAGTTTTGTCATGATTTCGGGTTTTCTGGGGACCAAATCATTGTAATCTTCTGTTGAATGTTGGGTATTTGAATGGTTTCTCATCAAAGTAAATGGCAATTGATGGCGGTAAAATGTAAAAAACAGTACTAAATCACTTAGATTCTATCTATCTATTAGAACTACCTAGATATTGAAAAGTACACAGAGTTATTCCACAAAGCACTAAGTCCGTTGGAGAATAATAAATGGTTCACCAAGTATGCTTATGATTATAATTATTTCATGAGAAGCAACATTGTGTTACGTTGTGCAAACCTCAGATTTATCAAAGACACCTTTCGTCGAACACGTTGGGCGTGAAAGGTGCAGTCAAGAATAGGCTTCATGTGTGTAGTGAGAGCCTGAGAGGGGGCAGATGAAAGTGTGTAATGAGAGACAGCAACTAAGATGGTTGAACATAATAAAGAAGCACACAAGAGCATTACAAACCATGAGAAAGTCCAAAACTCTACCTTGTTACTAGTGAATAGAAGCTCTTCACCTCTATCGCTTGGCCACGAGGTTACTTGACCTCCATGCAAACTAACCTAAATCACAAATTGTCAAGCATTAAGGAACCGAATGCAATTAATATACCTAGGTACAAAACTTGAGATAAATACAGTTATTGTCTATTGATCAGCAGGAGCTTTCCTGAAATGTACTCAAATTTGAAAGGGGGTTATGAAAATGGATCTCACCCTGGCAGAAGCCCCTTGCGGGTTCCGAAGAACGATTTGATCAATCCCATTCCAGTCCTTTGTCAATTCAACTGCTGCTTTGTGATCCCAAACTGGAGCTGAATGTCCAATTTCCAAAAACAAGAAAACAGGAGAAATCTTTTCTTTCTAATTCTCTTCTACTTTCCTTAATCCAAACAGACTTCCCAAAGAACTTTGAGTTCTTTTTCAAAAGAACAACTCTAAAGCAACGAAAAAACCGACACTCGTGAATGAAAGGAAACACATGTTACTGATCCTAACACATGTTATCTGGGTGTTTGTACCATTCTATCTCATGCTCGATGTAGACCTGTCAACTACTTAAAACATGCAGTGTGAATCTAAACAAAATCCTTGAATTTTGAATTTCAATTTTCGAAATCTGAGTTTGATACACACAAAAGCGGATACCGCATTGTAGGGGTATAAACGAGACGAACCAAGCTTTGTACAACTCGAGCTCGGCTCGTTTAATAGACGAGCAAAAAATTGAGCACGAACTTGATTCGAGGCTCGTTTACGAACGAGCCGAGCAAAGGTAGTTTAATTAACGAACGTTCTTACACAAGCCGAACCTAAGTAAATGAGCCGAGAGTCGAGCTTACCAAGCTCGTTTACTAAACGAGCCTAAAACTTGAGCTTGAGCTTGGCCTGATTACTTAACGAGCTGAGCCACAAACTGCTGAGCAACTGAGTTCGTTTGCAGCCCTACCGCTGAGTATCGCGTTGTAATAAAAGATTATGACTCTACCAAACACCAATAATTCAAATTCAAGTGTAGTTGTAGAACTGAATAATAAGTAACAAATACCATTGCAAACATATATCCATTTCTCCATGGTCACACAAGATCCATAAAAACAGCTCATTAAGTTACAAAAACAAGGTATGGTAATCCAAAGACAATATCCCTAATTCAAATTTGTAGTCACACCACCTTCTTGCGGCCTTCCCGGCATTCTGAATCTAATAAAACACACCAGTTCTGCCCAGAGAGAGCCACATCCTGAAGTGAAAGTAAGAGTCTTCTGTTCGTCAATCCTAACCTGTTATTCCATTCCTCTACTACTGTTAGCGGCAATTTTGGGCTACAATTATGCCAAAATTGCACGATTTAACTTAAACATATTGAATTAAAAGACGCCGAATAGTTGCAAATTCCTCAATTAGCGAGCAGTCACAGCATCTGCCCTCGGATTTGCATCTAGAAGCTGATGGAGCTTTGCACCTGATTTTGAGTTTTTCTCGTACATTTCGCTGCCTTCATCGCTTCTATCAACTGATCCAGTATTGTTGACTCTAGAAAGCAGGTTCTCAGTACCGCCAGGTACCCTCTTCTCACTTACCTTCAATGAAATAACTGCATCCGTTTGTCCTCCTTTTCCGTTTTTCATTTTGTCCTGAGTTCAACCCCATTAATGAGACCCAGAGAGGAGATAAATTCAAACAAACTGTTGTTGAATCTTCAATCAAAAGTAAGAAAGCAAATGAGGTGGTGGTGTACCGTTAGCAAAGCATTTTCAAGCTTCAGTTTCTCTGAAATCTCAGTAAGTCGACTAATTTCAGACTTGAGTGTCATATTATCAGCATTGAGGGATTCGACTTTCACTGCAAGTTCTTCAGCCTCAGACTGGACAGGGAAAATGAAAGCAAGAGTTTCATAAACCAAGATCCAGCATAAAGGCCTGTCATGGTTAAAAGCAAATGGAATTAACGTCAAAGTCACATGTTTTCATATTTACTACACCTGTCTCCTCAATCTGGACCTTCTTGCAGATTCTCGATTAGACTGTTTCCTCCTTTCCCGTTTCAGCTCCCGCTCGTTCTAATTATAGAATAGAATACACAAAACGAGAAATTAGATTCAAAGAAAACTAAATCCCCATAAACATAAAACTAGTTTGATCTAAAGCATGGAATGAGGCAATCTGAGCATCCCTTGATCGTAGAATGGACAACTTAATTAGCATGACTGATGCACATGCATTGATCTAATCTTTTTAATTAACTTGATAAGGCCAAAGCATACAGGTGCAGTGCATAAGAGGGGAAGTATATAAAGAGGGAAAATGCAAAAGATTGTACCTGTAACCAGGCTTGATTTGGTGGCATCACTGCACAAGGTTTTGGAACACTAGGAGGGCCATCTGGACTATTCTCTGTTTCAGTCTTCCCATCTCCACCTGTCAGTAAAAAAATTGAGCAATTAAAAAATAAGTTAACCAGCAAATGCTTTTTTTTTCCCTTGTATTGTTCCATTTGTTTCATATTTGAGTGGCAATAGATGACAGACTACAAGTTTGGACCCTGAATGACTAATAATTACTCGGCATCAATCATACCATTGATCTTTTAAAATTGTACAAATGTAGTACTTATCACAATAATAATAGTGACCGCTTTTCAGAGGACATAACTGGCTGCATAGTTCAAACTCAACCTTCCTGTGAACCAATTCAACTATTTGTTTAACCAAGTCACTCTTCCCAGAAACCAGCAGTAGCATGGCAAATTTAAGAACACCTCCATTTTCCATCCAGTTTTTTGAAACGGCATTGATATACCGACTTTGAAAAACTAATAAAGTACATGAGCTATTCAAATGTTGTATGAGAGACAAGTCAAGTATCACACTTATTCATATGCTTTCCCAGGCACGTGTTATATATGTTCAATGTGGAACAACAGAACCAATTGCAACTAAAAAGATCAATCTTAGTGAGGAAATCTTACCGAGTTTTGGTGTTTTCTCGTGGCTCCTTTTCCTACCACAACCCACCTGAAAAAGATACGAGATCCCTAAGACTCAAATTCTTTGCCGTAATTATTGGCAATACCAATATGCATAGAAGTCTACGAAAGTGATGTGAAAGTTCTAGCTCATGCAAAGAAATGCTTGAGCAGAGAGACAGATTCTTACCCCTGCTGTATTACCATTACTTCTATCGCTTGAAGTTTCTGTCTCTACACTGTTCACATGATCAAAATATTTCCAAGTTAAACTCTCCTATAAGAGGCTTAATAAGTGGAATGTATGAGCAGGCAGACATCTTGGAAGATAAAGAAGGCAGACTTCAAGATCCGTAAAGGCACACATCAAAATTGTTTAGTTCAACACCAACCTCTGGGATTGCGTAAGGTTAGCTCCACCATCAGAGCTGTTGGCATTGCTATTGCCCATTGACATTACAAGCCCGTCAAACCCTTTCGACTTCTTTGTTATCCCTTGATCTGTATGTCCAGATGACTTGGTAGGTGTCTCGATGACTGGAGTACCCGCCTGCATTGCTAAACAAATGAGATCCAAAATCCACCCCTATGTGCCCACACAGTAAGAAAACATAAATAGTCCCCATACACTAACAAATGTAGTTCCTAAATCTCAATCTAAGTTCCTTGGCCACGTCAGCATGGCCCTATAGAGATAGGGAAAACCACCATTTACCGACTACAACTCAATTTGTCATTGTAATCACAATACTATTTAATTCATGAACTTCATAACATTAAAGTGCCCATCGTTAATATGTAGCACACTCCTCGGAAAAAAAAAAAAAAGTAAAGGAGGGACTCGTGGCTCCATGAACTTCAAGTCTTCCCATCAGAACGTTCTAGTATTAACTGATTCTAGTATGATTCCCAGTCGTAATGAAAACCAATCAAAAGAAGACTTACAAGAGGAACTCCAGGATGTGCATAAACACCTCCATGTGCATAGACTGCTGCATAAGGTGGTCCATAAGGTGGCATCATATGCTGAGAGAACATATAGACCGAGTTAAGTTAAAATCATTCTTATTAACAGCGCGGACTTCTTGCTTCTGCTTCTTTATATGACTCGCAGCAGTAGAAATTTTGTGTGAAATTACAGAAATGCCTATGAAAAGGATGATACCTGTGGTGGCCCCCACATATACGGGTGAGGGGCATGACCAGATGCAACAGCTGAATTGAAATATGGTGGTACGGCAACTCTGGGGCCATAATATGCCTGCGTATACAACAAACCTTCTAGGATCACTATTTCAATTTCACATTTTGTAGAAAATGATAACTTTCATTTTGTGTATGGTACTAATGTTTGCGCAATTATATTTAGTGATATAGGAAGAGCGCATGCAGTTAGTGAAAAACCTGCATGGCTGCCCAATCAGGATAGACATGAACGTTGGCCTGATCCTGAAATATAAATAGAATGACCAATTCAGTAGCCTTCTGGTGGTGATACAAGGTAAGCAGTAAAATCATATGCTTAAGACTAATATGCTGTTAGCCCACAATTTTTACAAAATTAGATGACAATTGTTGCACTTGATGAAATTAGGAAGTCAAAACATCTGAACTGAAACAAACAGAATTTCTCAACTTACCTGTGGAGGAGAAGATGGTTTCTCAGGTTTAGATGGCCTTGTGTCGTCACTTTTTCCCATGGTCAACAACCAAACTGGAACTCCGGCCAAAGAGAGAGATGCCGCAGAGAAAAATCGTTTTGACAACCACCTCTTCTAGTTCTCTGACTGTACATTTAGACAGCTGTGTTAAGGACAACTATATCGAGCAGCGACTTACAAAATGAGTTGCATTGTCAACATACTCTACAACAGAACATTGCAATGCCCGACACTAAAGGTAGAGGTAAACTCACAACCTTAAAATAATGACTCAAAACATTGCAATGTTCGACACTAAAGGTAGAGGTAAACTCACAACCTTAAAATTATGGAGTTCCTAAAATGCCTATCACAGCAAACATGGCTAAACCAGACAAATGACTTGCATAATGCGACAAAAGGGGTCAGCATTAAAATCAACTTAAATTCAATTCCATCCCCACCTAAACATTTCCATTAAAAACTATTTAGAGGCGAGATTTACCGCCCAAATGAGATATACTTCATGGAAAACAGTGTCTTGTTTGACATTGTAAGGACCAAAATGGACAGTTTGAATCCTAAACTGAGAGATTTACACCACTAACACATGTAAATACTAATACGGAAGACACTCTCAAAATTATTTACCAATTCTAACCAAGTCATGAATAGAATGGTTTCGTGGCTGATAACCAAAAATAAAGATCTGAACTACCATTCACCGTTACTCCTAAAACTCTAACTCAAGATTAACAAATCCTAATAATGAAGAACAATAACCAGGATAATGATTGATCTAAGTAACATAACTAGCAACAAAAAAAGGCCGCCTCCTAGATACCATCCGTGAAATGAAGCCAAATATGAGACTTACCAGTAACACTTGCATATTATCAAATTTAAACCAAAAAATAGGCTTTCAGAGCTGTAGATATGACCTTCCATAGATCAGAGACCTTGCCCAAGCAACATAGTAATAGATATAGCTTAACTAAACTTGAGATAAGTCAAGTATCCATCATTAGTCACCTTATATTTTGTAGTAACGAGAGGGACATTATTGCCTTTCCACATCCATACCCAAATTTCTGGAAAATAATTGGCAGATCATGAAGTCTTGTAAATCCAGCATACTAAATGATATATTACCAGTTACCTATTCCATGATCTCTGTGTCACTCCACAATATCCATTCTCTTATTACCATAAATGATGGAATTAGGGATCCTGTAGTGCAGAGCGGCTTCCGAGCCTTTGATCGCGCAATCAATGGTCCTGATTTCATCTCGGCACTTGCATGATCCAAGTCATCCATTGTCGAGATGAAATCCAAGCCATTGGTTACATAGATCATGTCACACCCCACTCTGGCAGGATATAGCCTGCACAAAGTGGCAGGACACCTGTCACCACCTGTACGCCTTTCAGGCTACTCACAAAAATATTACATAAAGTTCAACTGCAACTCGCAACGGAAGCAACAAAAGCAAACAGGTGTTCACGCCTCCTCAACAACTGTACAGTAAAAAATATTTGACATGTACTCAACCACACCAACCTCACAAAAATACGGTTTATCCACAACACCCACTGACTGACAAAATTACAAAAACAACCTCTATGAACACCTAACTGACACTGTGGTGGACCGACGTCTAGATCGTCTGAGAATCTGCAACCAAAAAGGTTACAGGAGAATGTACATTAGCAACATAATAAAAAGAAATGCATAAGTATTAACATCACACCAACACCTTTTGCTTAAACAATTTAGATGGATCGAAATTTTAAAACATCACCCCTACACTTTTTATAGAAATCCATGAAACACCCACAATAGGAGTTTTCTCCAAAAAAATTTAACAAGCTTTCTCAACCCACAAAAATCATTTCAAAAACACAGCCCACCATATCTATCTCAAAAGCACATCCCACCAGCTCATCTCAAAAACACATCTCTTAAAGTTTGCAAAATTATCCACATTTTCTTTCACAATGTAAAGTAATATCATATCAGTTTACCCAATGTGCCAACGAGTCGTCAACCTCACGACCAAGAGTTAAGACGGTACTGTTACCTCGCTCACAGGCTCACATATAGTGGCGGTGACGAGGGCGATTCTTTATCACCAATGATAGGTGCAGCCCACAAAAGGTAGGCAAAGCTCACCGACAAGCCTCACAAATTGCTTGCCATCTCACAAAGGGCTCATGGCAAACCTCACAATTGTTTGCCAACTCACAATGGCACAGCCCACGAATACAAGATGCTAACCTTGCAAACCAAAGGTAAGCAAAGCTTACCGGCAAACCTCACAATTGTTTGCCATCTCACACAAACATTGGCACAAGAGGCATTAAAATTCTCTTTCCACTCACCAAAAATATTTGATCCATCCAAACAAGAATATTGGCAACATATACCCGAAGACATAAGGAGAGTTTTCAAAACAGTAATAATCACACAACTCATTTGAAAAACACAACATCTTATATAGTATTGCAGGATGGTTTTTCATGAGAAGGGCTACGAACGCGACAAGTGGCTGCAATTGATAGGACCATAATTATGCTTTTTAATTAAAAGTGATAAAAGGAAAATAATCTTAATATTCTATAGATATTACAAAATTTGAAATCTCTAAGATTATCATTTCCTTAATAGAATGAAAACCTTTGAAATCTTTTATATATATCTAAGCGGAAATAAAATCTCTTCCTCTCCAATCCTCTGAGTAACAATGAATAGATCATTATGTTCTTCTATGTTTGAAGGGATTATAATTATTTTCCTCCATTTTTGCATTTTTGTTGTTCTGTGCCCAAAACTTGATCATGAAAAGTTGCTTTAAATTAATGATTTCATGTGTGATCTATGAAGTTCAGTAATAGCATTTCATTTTGCAGGAGTTTTAGCCGAACACTACAAGGGTGCAAATAGAAGTCTCAATGGTTCCAATTACGGAGGTAATCAAGGAAAGCTATACTTAAACTGGAACCGTGCAAATCAATAAGGTGTCAGTGAAAACTTCTATTCCTCATTTTGTGTGTGTAATAGAAAGATAGAGATCATTGCAATACAATAGGATTTCAATGTTATTGTTGTTTTACCGAATCTAATGCTTCAATTTCGTTACTTTGTGTCCATGTTAAAATTCTTAACCAGTGGTATTTTTATTTATTTATTTCATAATGCAATTTCGAAAATTTTCAACATTGGAACATTTATATTTATCCATGTGTATCAAGGTTCATGTGTATCAAGGGAGCACACAGATCTCCTGTTTTGCAAATTTATGTCCTGGTTGGTGCACGTAAAAACAAAAAGAATGCATGAGAGATTTGTATTAATAAATTAGTAGGATTTTATTTGATCATTTGGATCCAAATACCATTCAAAGTCTCAATGTTGTGTGGAAACAGGTTGAGCTGCATTCTATTAAGATAAAGTTGAGTTTTTAACGATGAAATAGGATAAGATTTTCTATTTGAATTCAAATGGAAAAAGGCTCAAGTCATTAGCATGTCTTTTGTGACACATTACCTCTTAATTTACCAAAAGCAGAAGATCTCCAATTATACCAAGTCCAATTTTAATTTAGCAGCTACTTTTTTTCAAGATTCTCATTTAATATTTTAACCAAATATTCTTCATATAATGTCCTTTCATTGGCGATGCCAGATTGTCCATTTGACCTCTATCAATTAAATTTGGACCTCTACAATACGACAATGCAAATGTTTTAGAAAACATTTTTTATTGCCATTTTGTAATGGAAATGATTCATTAAAAAATGACGATTTTTGCATTCTGTAGAAAGCAATTGATCAAATGAGCATAGCACGGGTTCATTGCAAGGTTTTGTATAAGAATACCCTGTTCAATGCAAGGAAGAATTTTGAGTTCTGTTTGTTACATGCTGTGAATGTTAAATTCTAACAACTGATAAATGAAAATAAAAGAACTTGCAACTAGGAAATATGATAAATGAGTGCCTCCTCCTTGAATGTCGACCCAAGATCTTATTCCTCTTATGCTGTGCTATAAGAGGAATAGTTCCTCCTTTTAAAGATGTTTCAAACAAAACCATAATTCATTGGAGGAGTGTGTTCAGCCTATTCTCAACTTTGCTTTCGTTCCTAAGTTGGCGAAAAATCATTTCACATCTTTTTTGCAAATGCTTTGATATAAGAGGGTTACAAACAACTATACTTTTATATGTTACAAAGAGAAAAAAAGAAAAACCGTTGTACTTGAATCAATGTATTAATATTACTCGGTCAAATAGGCCGTGTGCTACACAATTACACATGCATGTTACTCGCAATAACCCATGCTACCCAACCCCAAGAGATTGGGAAAATGGTCTTACCTTAGGATTTAGGGGTTTGCTCCCACTTAAGGTTTCAAGTTCGAATTCCCTAACTAGCAAACTCTTGAAGCCACGGGGGTTATGCCCAGTTGTTAACTCTATGGCTCCGGAATTAGTCGAGGTGCGCGAAAGCTAGCCCAGACATCTTATCAAAAAAGGAAAAAAATTAAATAACCCATGCTACCCACAAGATTAAGATGTAGACAAACGGGGTTAACAACTGACACACTTGATCCCGTGCATAGCACGAGTTACACGCTAGTTTCAATTTATTATAGAAGTTGTACATTCTCACCTTCCACAACAGGACCAACTCCGCCATAGAGTTAACCTCTACGCACCTAAGTCGTAACCACGACCATTCTTACGATATCATCACGTATAATGCCAATTATGTATCACCCACCCATAAGGCTCGCTACCAAAATTAATGCCCAAATGCAAGTGAAATGCATGCAAATGCATCCTATGACCCAACAGTGCTGCACTCCATGAATTTCCAGAATTAATCCACTTATCCGTTTCCCACGAAATTTTTACCACAAACTCCAGACTCATACTAAATCATCATATAAAAAATTCAGAATTTTCTGAGCTCTGCAACTATTTTTAAACAACCGTCAAACTGACCCAAAACTTGCTGAAAATTCCCCAAAACAGATTTTTCTCCAACTTCAAATTAAAAACTGCTATTCTCTGGAAAGAATTAAGGCACAGCCCTTATATAATTTCGAAGATAACCCCTGCTGTAGGAATCCTTTCTCTATCCGTCCCAGGTCACTCGCTTCATTCGTTCTCCCAACCGGTCTCAACTCACTACTAAGAAGACGAAATCGAACTACTCTCTTTCGCACATAGAGGGAGCCGCCCAACCATCAGCAGTCAAATCCCTCCTACTAAACAATCAAAGGCGTGGGCCTTAACTCAATTGAATCTCAATCGAAGATATATGAGTCTAGTTTCAGAATCAAAAGACGGTGTACAGATCGGATACCCACGCTAGAAGTTATGACCGTTTTCCCAAGATATGTCAGGGCTGTCTGCACAAACACGAACCTGACAGCAGATTGGTGTACGAATTTTAATATTTTCTTTACTTCGAATTAAACTCTGAAAATTTTACACAACACAAAGAACATCCATGGGTAGCTACTGTAAAAATCTCGTAAAATCCCGACTTCAGAAACCATATCTAAAAATTCGGCCAAAACCATGGCAGATTTGATTTTCATAAAACCAGTCAGTGAACACCCTCACCTTCCTTCCACGAATTTTTGTTAAAACAACCCCAATTCACTCTTATGAGATGCAAAAGACCAAATTAACTTGTAAATGAACAACATAACTCAAGAATTTTGGAAATTAAACTCCAATTCGTACCTTAATTTTGGGTTTTCCCCAATTTTTCTTCCCTTTCTTCTTCTTCTTCTTCTTCTTCTCTCTCGCGCTCTCTCTCTCTCTCACTTCTCTGATTGAGGCAGAGGAAATGGGGAAGAAAAATCAGAGTCAATGAGGGATGAGGTGTCCATATGCTCAAATTTTCCGCAACAATTAATTGAGAAACAAAGAGGGAATCCCCCGGCCTTCCACGTCCCACCTCTTTCTTTTTTTTTTTTTTTTTTAATCAACAAGTTAAACAAGTAAAAACGGGTGTCACATAATATCCCCCTCAAAGGAAAGTTATTGGGTGTAGCCACACCACCTCTCCAAAAATACTCTCACCCAATGATATTAAACACACTCCCACATCTACAAGCATACCAATGAGCCCGCTAGCATTACGTGAAAACACATCAAATATTTGAAATAACCCGGGGTGTTACAATTCAAATATTTGAAATAACCCAGAGTGTTACAGATCAACAACTTGAATGTCGCACTACAGGGCTGTAGTGCAGCTTTGCACTACAGGATCTCTTGATCCAAAAAAGATGCATCAACAAAGGAGTTGGGCGATTGGACCCGCAAAATTTTTCCAAACTTTCCTATACTAAATAAATTTAAGAAAGATAACTAGATAATTCCAATGATCAGAAGCTTCTTTCTTTTCTTTTCTTTTCTTTTCTTTTTTGGAGAATGACTAGATCTCAAGCTAAAATCAAAAGAATTTGCATCCCAAAATTGGAATCCTATGTCAAATCCTCATTAGAAGTTGTAAGCAAATCTGCAACAAACAGTTGAACATAACCTCCAAAAACAAGAACAAGGTGTCCCGTTGTGCGCTACAACACTATCAGGTGTGGCGCGAGCCTAGGAGATCACATTATCGTGATCTGAACTGTTCAATTTGTAAAGTTCCCGAACAAAGAAAACAAAAGCTTTAGGTGTCTACAATCAATTCTCTTAGCCGGAATAGATCCAATTTTTCACAACTAGGTTCTCTTTTTTCATTTCTTTGGTCACTGTCTCTTTCTCCTCCAAACTCCTAAACCTGATTCTCAATAATCTGTGACGCAAAGCAAAATTTTGTGGCTACAGTAACTTGAAAACTAGTATTCAAGTCAAATAACCAAATAAGATACTCAACATTCACAATCCACAACAGAAACAAGACAAATTCGAGAAATCAACCAAATTTTCAGCTCCAAGAAAAATATTCGACACAGAAAATCCTTAATTCCAACACTACATGTCAAAAAAAACAAAAATTCAAACTCACTATACTTGCGAATCTCGAACCACCTGCCTCTAAAGATCAAAAATTTTGATAATCAAAACGAATAAAAGCAAAAAAAAAATGAAAAAATTCTTTGGGCCTAGCCTTTCGAATTCTGAATAAACTCTCTACTTTCTCCCACTACAAACTGGAAAGAAGAGCGAAAGCTCAGTTTTCGCAGAGGTTTTAGAGAGAGAAAGGGAAGAGAGAGAGAGAGAGAGAGGAGGGTGAAGAAGAAAGAGAGCGCCAAGGCAATATCCACGTCACGAGACACGTGCTCGTATATCGATGAGCGTATTGGCATACACATCTCGGATCGTATATACGGATTGGGCTTATTGTGGTTGGTGAGTTGGCCCATTCACATTCACGTTGGCAAAATTTTCTTTTCTTTTATTTATTTATGTTTAACGGTTCGAGCTAGTTTACGCATACCTTAATTAACTATTTTACTAGTTCGATCATACGTAGGCTATCAACGCCAAAACTAGATAATTTATTGGAGAAGCTCTTGGGGCTGGACCATCAACTGCCAAGTTTTGAACTCATGATGTCTAAGTTCGTAGCTTATCCCTATTAGTCGAGAAAAACTTCAGTGCATGCTAGATACCACAACTCGCATCTCGACTATTTGAAAGTATTTTGGATGGTCTGGATTTTAGAGAGACAAAGTAGAGAGAAAGAGAACAGAGGGAGGGATAAATGTAGACCATCCAAAATAATTTTCAATGGCAGAAATGCACGCTCGAGCACCACTTCAGCGGTATCCCATTTGCACCCAAAATTTTCTCACAGGAGTATTAGTCTATTACCACTTACGTTAGGGTTGAGTTGGCAAGGTTTATTTATTCGAACGTCTGTCTGCCGTACACGTGTACGTCTGGCGATGAGTTGCAAGCTACGGTTTTTCTACGCCACCGAGTACGCACGCAGTTTTGTGGATGACGTGGCCCTTGGAAGCAGTTAATTGTAATGGATAGGTCTTTCGAATCTGCGGTGGGCCCCGTATGAGTAAAGGTCCTGTTTGCCACCTCGATATATTTTTCGTTTCTACTCCGTAATAGTAGATTTTTAACGGATTAAAGTGTCATGCTGTTCCGTTTCTTGAATTAGGCCAATTTTCCTGTTTTTAGTAGTAATTACGTAAAAGTCAATTTTTCGTAAAAGTGTCAATATTTCATAAAAGTGTTGAGCTAAATCGGTAAACGTCAATTTATTTTCTATGAGCTAAAAGTTAAGGTTGCTAAAAGTTAATTTATTTTTATAAAAGTGTTAAAAACTATAAGTTATCAAAACCTATTTTTTTTATAAAAGTGTTAAAAGCTTAGTCAATAAAAACAAATAGGAGTTGAAGGTAACAAAAAATTTGCTTTTTGCAAACCGAGAATCCACCCTTAACAGTGAGTTTGTGTTATGCACAAAAACTTTTAAAAGATGTATTCTTAATTAGTACAAAATTGATGAGTAATTATTTATGTTATTTCCATTAATAGTTACTCCCTCCGTTTCAATTTGACAATCAACTACGAAACTACGTATAATTTTCAAACTAAAAAATAAGACATTTACCAAAATAATTTTTGAATTTTTTTTTCACCGTATTAAAGTTCTCAATTAAATCTATCAAACAAAATCTATATTAATAAAAAAATTATTTTTGTGAGTACATTATTATTTTTTGTTTGAGAATTACATGTCTTTTCGTAAAGGGACTTTCAAATTGGGAGGAGAGTGTAACGACCCTCCAATTACATGTCTTTTCATAAAGGGACTATCAAATTGGGAGAAGAGTGTAACAACCCATCCCAGTTGATCTGCTAACTTTTAGCCTTACCACGTCGCTCAAAAGGTTAAATTGACAGTCAACATGGGGGTTTTCACAATCTCCCCACTTAGGATCGCAACGTCATCGTTTCTCCTATGATTCATCACTTCCACTCACCAAGCGATGTGAGACAAATACCCACTTAACCACATCAAGCTTCTCAAGCCCATCTCATGTGGGACCTGCCTAAGCACACAAGTACCCCATGCTACTTCCTTGTCGGGCCCACCCAAGCATGTCTCCTTATGGGACCTGCCTCACACTTCTAGTTGGTGCATGCTCTGATACCACTTGTAACGACTTGCCCCAGCTGACCCGCCTCACACTTCTGGTTGGTGCAAGTTCTGATACCAGTTATAATGACTTGCCCCAGCTGACTTGCTAACTTTTAACTTACCCACGTAGCTAAAAAATTTAACATTAAGTTAGCAGTAACTAATGGACATCACATTATATACAACTGAGCCGTTTCTTAAATTCCCGATGTGGGACAGTTAAGATGGCGGTTCTCACGGAGGAACTACTAATGAGTTAAATTTCAAATGCTATGGGTACACCTAACTTGCACCCCACATGCCCACTAATGTGATGTGACAGATAAGGAGAAGCCCATTATTTTGGGTGGGCCACACATTAGGCTTCTCCTTGTCTGCCACACCACCTTGGTATTGCATGTGGGGTGCAAATTAGGTGTACCCATATCATTTTTGGTTAAATTTCACTTAACTATCGAGTTTACTTCAAAACTTGAGAGTGCGGAAATTGATTTGACTAGTTTTTCGTAAGTAATTCTTCTCATTGAGCCGAATTAATAATTCACAAAAAATCGACACAAAATAACAAATCCTAAGTTCTCAATTACCCCTAACACCGTCTCAGTTTTTTTTTTTTGGTCACTTTTCATTTTTTTTTTTTTATTTGTTAGTTTTACATTGTTTTTCTGTGATTTATTAGTTTGTCTCTACGAAAGGAATCTAAAAAATATAAAATTATTAACCAAACTTAAATTTTTTCGAATAAAGATAAAAATAATCCAATAAATCACAAAAAAATGGATTATTTTTGTGTTTAGTGAACTTTTTAATTTTTTTTATCATAGTTCTATACTATTTAGAGTTCCCTCGTCGAGACGAACCTATAAATCCCATAAAAAAAACTGACGTAAAACTAATGATTCCCCAAAAAAATTGAAAAAAGACCAAAAAAAAAAAAAAAAACTTTATTAACCAATGATTCAATTGACTCCTCAAATATACGTGGCTGAAGAAACGAAATACAATTGATAGAATAAAATCCTGGACAACCCTGCCGGCAAATTTGTAAAGATATTGTCAAAATGAACCTGTCATAGTTGAATTTCTCCATTTAAAATTCTGCATATCTTAGATGGGTTATTTTTGTTCCACTGCCAATTGACTTAATTATTTTTTTCGTTTATCTTTATTTATTTATTTTTGCGTTAGTGAGGAATCGGAAAACTAATAAAATTATACAAAAAAAAGTATCTGTGTCTGTTTTTTTTTTAAAAAACTTATGGGAAGTTCATCCCAAGGTGTTCCACTAACTTGGTTTTTTTGGATGTTTTAGTTTTGCAAAAAAACTAACTTGTTCCACTAACTAGTTTTTTGGTTTTTTGATTTTTAGTTTTGCAAAAAAACTAAGTCATTTTTTGTTAGTGGAAAGAGATAGTTTTTGAGTTAAAAAAAAACTTTTTTTTTTTTAGCGGAACGGGGCCTAAGTCTTAGGTGGACTCTGATAAATAAAAAATAAAAAAAGGTATTAGTGGAGTGAAGTTGGAAATCGACAACCCCAAAAGAAATCCATTTTGCGGGAGCGGGGCCTTGTAGTCTCATCTGGCTATCCATCTCGATACCGGCAATTCAAATTTAATCTGAACTCCAAATGATCTGTGGCGTTGATTGTTCAAATTAATATTTGAGCATTAATTATCGAAACGGATGACCAAATACGCTCACTACACTCATGAAGTGCCCCTCGCTTGCTACATGCCCCGCTCCGCACTTGTGCACCCACTCCACTCCTTCCTACGCAAGGAGCACTTTCATCTTTTGACCCCATCCACTTTTACCCGATCTCCAATCCCAGCCGTCCAATGTTAGATACTTTAATATCAACGCTTTCTGCGTCACGTCACCGGCAGACCACGTGTAGCCTCAGGGGTCGTCCAATGCACAATAAAATTACAGACGAAAATTACAACAAAAAATCAACGTCCTGGGACCCACTTCTCACTCTAGATTCAATCCAACGGCCACAGTAGATTGAATCCTAGGGTAAAATAACTAGCCACGCCGCTTTGCCAACGCTAAGCCCAAAAGGCATATCCGTACACGTAGGAGTATTTTGTGAGAGTGGTCCCCACGACCTTTTGCTGATGTCGGTGAGGAGTTGCATTGTGGTCCAGCAAGTGACGTGTCACTTGGTAAGGAGTCAAGAGTGGATGGGCCCCACTTAATGGGTAGCAGGCCAAGGTGGTTGCGTAGCCAGCTCACCCAGAGAGGACTTTCTTAAATAAAAAAACAAATAAAAAATGATACTCCAGCCTCCAGGTACAAACAAATGGCCCACGTGTTACGTCGAGGCTCCACGTGGTTTCCTCCACGTGCTGATCCCTTTATTGGTGTCCTCCCTTCGTACACTCCCGACGTCCAATCAACTTTGTACATAACCAACCAACTTGCCATGTCCTACCGGTCTACGAGATTTGGGCCTTGTTGGTTTTGGTTTTCAAGAACCCGTTTTCTCAATTATTATTCAATTATTACCTTATTTTTAAATTTTATTTTTCTTTTTCTTTATATTTCTCTCCAATCATTAATACCTATTTCTCCTTCTAATCAATACAAAAACCAAAACTCAAAATCCAAACCAAACACAACCTTGGATTTTCTTTGTGGTACTGTACATGCATATCCATCCTAGATCCAACAACATGGTACTGTATGAAAGGTGGACCCCATATGTGTGGTGGGGCCCTTATGAATGTCCCCCCATTAAAATTAAATTATTGTGGCATAAAATAGTAAAAGTTGCTTTACAAGTTAGGATTTGGAGTGGCTATTGTGCAGCCCCTGCACAGCACTTGTTGTGCACCATCTGAGCCGTCCGTTACTTGAATGGAGGGCTCAGATTTCATTTTGCACGCACAACAACGAACGGTTCAGATGCAAAGGTGATGAGGTGAAATTTGGACCGTCCATTCGAGCAACGGACGACTCAGATGATACACAACAGCTGATGTGCGGTGGCTGCACCGTGTCCTTCAAGTTCAATGTCCCCATGTTGGAATTTTAATTTTTTTGTTAGTCGGTATCGGTAGGAGGATAAGAGAAGGGAGAGATGATATTTGCATTGATAAGGCTCTACCACAAATATTAACTCTTGATTAAAAAAAAAAAAAAAGGGGTCTAAGCAAGGTGTTTTAGCAAAATAATTGATCTAGATTATTATTTTTGTTCTTATACATTTTATTTTTTTGCATTTGTTAGTTTTGCATTTTTTTTTTTGTAGATTATTGTTCCATCTCGACGAGATGATTTTTAAAAAGTATAAAAAAATTATGTTAAGATTGAATTTCTTTAATAATGAACTATTGGACATTTTTTGTTTTTATTATTATTGATTATTTTTTAATAAATTAAAACAAGTATAGAAGACCTTTAAATGACTTAATATAGATAACATATCTGGGGATGTCTCTTAATAATTGTGAATGGTTGCTGGTATGGTTTAGAATTGTGATTTGCCAAAAAAGAGTAATATATTCTATGTAAAGTAAACCATGACCCATATGTTCCTAAGCATTTCTAATTGAGATATGAATAGACGCTAAGTTGCACAAAAAAATCGTTTTTCATCAACCCAAAGACCAAAAAGGGATTTTAAGAGATTTACAAGGTCTGTTGAGCACCTTATGACTATGTCATAATAACTTCGAACACTTGCCCGACCGACTTCCAAATCCTAATTGCTCTAATGAATAACTAAAGAAAATAACTAGATGGGAAAGAGAAATAAAAGAAAAATATATTTAAAAAATCTAGTTTTGAGCATAATTTTTTATCTTTTAGATACCTCCCGTCGAGAAAAAATAATAATTCACAAAAAATTGACCCAAAACTAACAAATGCACAAAAATTTATAGTAACTCAAAATAATTATATGTACTAAATAACACCAATACATATGAAACTAAACATGTTTCTAATATCAACTTAGATTGCAAAAGGTATTAACGTTTATCTAATCCTATCTAGTGTCTACTAAAATCAGGCATCTTGAACTATGCTCGACACTCTTTTTTTTTTATTAAAAGCATCAACGATAGAGTTTGTGTCCAACTCTCGAGCAATTTCTTTCTCAGGATAAGTGATCATGAAATTTGCTTAATAATCATTGTCCATCTTTTTGTGAAGTCTTGTTTTCACACATTTCATAGCAGAAAATGCACATTAGGTTGTAGCCGTTGAGACATGTCAAGTTAATATAAGTCGAATCAACCTATCGAAAAGATGATATATTGTGTACTTTCTTGTCTTCGCCAACACTTCACTCAACTTTGAAATCGTTGACAAATTTTGAAACTCAAGATGCCTAGACGCATCAAGCTCAGTGGCGGCTCCAGGAATTTACGGAAAGGTTTCCAAAAATTACCTTACTCCACTAGCTGATTTATTAACCAATAATATATTTACAAAATCTCATATGTTAGTATAAAATAGTGTGGTAAAAAATATAAACTCTTTTTTCTGAAAAAATTAACTACGAGGCTAAATGAGAACTTAATATATTAGTAACAAAAAAAATTATTGTATTGCGTAATAAACAGTGTTTTGAGAATGGAGGGAGCAAACTTTTACAGTTGTCCCAGACAAATTCTAATAAACAGTGTTACGAAAATACTCCTATGCTTTTCTTTGGGATGACATGATGAGATTTTCTATCATAGTATTAAATTCGAAGGAATTTTATTCAAGTTAACAAGGATTTGCAATGTAGATGAAGTTTTTTTAAAAGCTTTGCCGGTATCTATAAGCTAACTAGACAAAAAAAAAAAGTAGTTGTTGTCATGAATGCGAAATGAATACATTTAGACCATCGACAATAGAGGTGGAGAGAGCACGCAGACCATATATAATACTTACACCAATAGATTATTCTTTTTCCATTCATTTTTTTTTATTTTTTTTCCCATTATGATTGTGAGCTTTATTTGAGGTAATGTACATGTTAGGTGTTCAAATATGAATTAATTAGATCGGTGGACTGTAATTGTGTTGTGATTTGAGTCTTCAATTGTTTTTGGGTTGGATGTTCAATTCATTTTGGATTAGGTGTTCAAGACTATTAGAATTGGGTGTTCATTGATATTTGAGTTGAGTGTTCAAAGAAACGTTAGCTTATAATTTATACATGTATTCTAAGGGAATTTTTTTTTATTGGGGGGTGATTTGACCATTGAAGGGTGGCTGTACAGCCGCCCCTGATCAAGCTTATAATTTTGCAATTGATATCTCAAGTCGTACTTTTCTTACTCAGTGAAATCCATTGGATAATACTTATCTGCAAGTTTGCAAGTATCTTCAATGTTTAATGATTTGAAGCCATCGCGAGGATCTAGAGATGTGCTGAGAATTAGCAACTCCATTGTATCTTCCTTAAACTAAATGTTCAATTCTTGCAATTGAGAATCAACTGTTTTGAGAGCCTCCAATTTCTTTTGCTCTTTTCTTTTTCCTTCACTTGATGCCCACAGACCACGTTCAAGAGCTTTGGGCTTCTGAAATTCCAGTGAGCCTTAGTTTTTAAAAGCGAATAGGTCATGAGTCCCTGAAGTGAGTTGGGTTATAAAGTTTGGGCATTGTTTTGTTTAAAAGAATTGTAATTAAACCTCATTAAAACCAATTTTAGGACAAAGTTGTTTCATAACTTGATAAATATTAAAGCTGTTGCTATTCTTTTCTTTAATGGAAAAACGGAGAGGGACGGGACTATATAATTTTATAGTAATAATTTTTTTGTCAATGTAATAGTACAATTTTTTTAAGATGTAGGAGGGACGACTGCCTCTACTAGCCCCCTGGCTCTATTAAAAGTCGTTAAGGTCGAAATAAAAGAATTCGCATTGGTGGGGTCTTCTCCAATTCGAGTGAAAAACTTGGGTGCCGGGTGGGTAGTAGTATATGTGGTGTTGAGGCTTGAGCTCACATACCGGCTGTTTAAAAGTATTTTAGACGGTCCAAATTTCTCCTAACACTTCCCCTCTCTCCTGTTTCTCTTTAAAATCTGAGTTGCCCAAAACAATTTTTGACAAGAGAGATGTACGACGAGTATTGCCACATAGTACCCGTCTGGCACCCAAGGCATTTGAAACGTTAAAAGGAGCAAGAGTCTATGGAGGCCAGAGCCAATATCAGGCCCACCCCGATCCAGTTAGTTGATTTAAATTTTACATATTTATGGTCTTGTTGATTACGTAACCCAAGTGAAAATTTAAGTTGATCAGATATCATTAACTATGCGATCAGGTATACAATACGCGGGTTGTGCCCAAGGGCATAACATATACCCTTTCACGAAATAGACCATCAATATAGGCAATGTTTTAAAACCCGGACCTGACCGGCCGGTCGAACCGGTTGAACCGGGAACCAGTCAAGGCAACGGTCCGGTCGACCCTCCAACAAACCCGTTCTGAGTTAAAAACCGCTCTAAAAATAAAAAAACCGGATTGACCCAGCGGTTGAACCGTCGAACCGGTCGGATCGTTCACGGTTCACTAGAACCGACCGGGTTTGAACTACCTATATTATTATATTAAAAATTAGGGCTACGGGCCTCACCAGTCACCAGTTTCTACCGCCTAGTCGCCTTCCATGTTACCACCAGGCAAGTCTCCATCTCTTGACTTCCCCTCTCTCTCTCTCTCTCTCTCTCTCTCTCTCTCTCTCCCCCCTTTAACAGCCATTGATAATCTCTCTCCACGATCAAACAAGGGCACCACAGTGCTCCGGCACCCCAGGACTCCGGCACCGGCACCACAGTGCTCCGGCAAGCTCGATTTAGCACCATTAAAGGTCCAAAATTTCTTCTTCTTCTTCGAGCAACTTGCTTCCAGATTTGGGTTTGTTACAATTTTCCGTAATATGAAAAATTACATCATCAATCTGACCTAACTACATGATGTAATTTTCCGTTAATGGTATTTCGAACAATATCCATAGTGCTCCGGCACGCTTTTTCTTGTGTTTGTTACAATTTCAATATTTCATGACTCCTGGTTTTTTAGGGAGCTTAATGTGAACTAGTGAAGAGAAAATTAGATGACAATAATGTGAATTTTTAGGAATTTTTTTGTAATTTTTTTCCTAATATTTATTATTTCGTATATTAAAAAATATATATTTATGACGTAATTATGACGTCACGGGTCGATAGCGGTTCAACTGGTGACCCATCCGCCTGGCCTCTTTTCCGGGTCGCCTTCCGGTCTGGGTTTTAAAACATTGAATATAGGTACCACGTCATCATTGGTTTCGATCACTTATGGATCAATTATCTCGAAGAGATCCCCCTCTTTCCAAGAAGAAGAAGAAGAAATAGAACCTAAGAGCAAGAACAACAGGTAGTGTATAATTTTGGGTAAAATTGCTGATGAACAGTAACTTTAGCTTACCCCATCTCAATCAGTCCTCCAGCAGCCACTCTATCATCTTCTCCATTTTGGGTAAAATTGCTGATGAACGCCGTCGATACCCATCACCGTCGCCTCCATACCCATCGCCGTCGTTCGAATCCCAGATCCGGCGAGCCTCTCACGCCGTCGCCGCCGTTCGAATCCTCCACGCCATCGCCGTCGTTCGAATCCTCCGCTTGCCTCCTCCGCCGTCGACCAAAGCTCGATCACCGTCGTGCATCTGGTCGACCGTCGATGTCCAAACCTCTGGTTACCGTACGTCTGGTTTCAATCGTACCCTGTGCTTGGGTAGAGGTGAAAACCCAGTGCAAACCCAGTGCTTGGGTACGGGGAAGAAAACGAATGCTGGGAAGGAGAGAGGAGAGAGAGAATTAAATGCAATAATTTAATCAGTACCTTCTGAACAGTGCTTCGGTACAAGTAGCGACGTACTGTAGCTGAAGCAAGAATACACAAGCCTTTACCCAACCTGCTGGAGAAGGGATTTGGGGGTTTTCTTCTCTATTTTGCCCAAATATGCATTTTACCGTGGCTGCTGTTCTTGCTCTTAGATAGCTTGAGCTATGGAAATATTTACTCGATGCATGGTTAGTTGATCCTCAAGTGATCCATAATATTATTTGCAAGTTTTGGTTTGTACCTCATTCACTCAAGAAACAAGTTTATCGATTAACGGAAGTACGCAATTGAGTCATATTTGTTTTAAGAAAATAGTCAATTAGATAGATATTGGTGTTCAATGAGTATTGTTTTAGCATGAACAATCTATTATTCAAAATTTACACGATGAACGATTTCGATCGTACAAAATCAAATCTTGGTGAATTTCGTTACTGTATTAATTTGCAGTCAGCAAATTTTATGAGCTCAATTGGCAGCCATAATATTATTATTGGCAGGCTTAAATTCACCAACCCTAGTCATCTAGGCTAGATAGAAATATGAATGATATTACGCATCACATGGGATAGAGACATAAACTAGTTGGTTGTAATTTTCTTGAGAATCATAGGAGGGAGAGGGACAAAAGCCGGCAAATCTTTATAAATTGGGGTTTTACTAGGGTAGGGAGATGTGGGAAGCTTTGGGCTATGTGGACCCAAGTCAACTTAACCGCAGTTGCATTTTATTAGAATTCTTCTACTGTAGCATGATAAATTACGCCAGGCGCGCATTTTTCAGCTCAACTATAATGGCTGTGTTTGACTTGTAATTTAGTTTAGTTTAGTTTTAAATTTTTGATGATGTAAGCAGGTGTAATAAGTGGAGAGAAAAATGATGATGTCAACAAAACCAAAACTAAAACAAAACTTGCAACTGAACATGGCCAATGACTTTCGAATTTGAAGGTGTTGCGCTGTCGCAAGTTCGGAATGACTGAGTTAGTCGAAGTGCACGTAAATTGGCCTGAATACACGGTTGTAAATTTCCAACGATGCTATGAGTATATCTAACTTGCATCCCACATGCACACCAATGTGATGTGACAGACAATGAGAAGCCCATAATTTCAAGTGGGCCACACATTGGGCTTCTTCTTGTCTGCCACATCACCTTGATGTGTGCAAGTTAGGTGTACCCATATCATTTTTGGTAATTTTTTTAAAAAAAAAAGTTAGCCAAGACTAGGGGACAAACTATGGCTTGATGTTGACTCGGGGTCATTTTGTGGTCAGCTCAATCTCCGGTCCCGAGGCATGGGGGAGGGAATTGCGAAATTAGCCTATATCTGGGTGTTTGTACCATTCTATCGCATGCTGGATGTAGACCTGTCAACTACTTAAAACATGCAGTGTGAATCTATACAAAATCCTTGAATTTTGAATTTCAATTTTTGAAATCTGAGTTTGATACACACAAAAGCGGATACCGCATTGTAGGGGTATAAACGAGACGAACCAAACTTTGTACAGTTCGAGCTCGGTTCGTTTAATAGACGAGCAAAAAATTGAGCAGGAACTTGACTCGAGGCTCGTTTACGAACGAGTCGAGCCCTTAACGAGCCGAGCAAAGGTAGTTTAATTAACGAACGTTCTTACACAAGCCGAGCCTAAGTAAATGAGCTGAGTCGAGCTTACCGAGCTCGTTTACTAAACGAGCCTAAAACTTGAGCTCGAGCTTGGCCTGATTACGTAACGAGCCGAGCCGAGCCACGAGCTGTTGAGCAGTTGAGTTCGTTTGCAGCCCTACCGCTGAGTATCGCGTTGAAATAAAAGATTATGACTCCACCAAACACCAATAATTCAAATTCAAGTGTAGTTGTAGAACCGAATAATAAGTAACAAATACTATTGCAAACATACATCCATTTCTCCATGGTCATACAAGATCCATAAAAACAGCTCATTAAGTTACAGAAACCAGGTATGGTAATCCAAAGACAATATCCCTAATTCAAATTTGTAGTCACACCACCTTCTTGCGGCCTTCCCGGCATTCTGAATCTAATAAAACACACCAGTTCTACCCAGAGAGAGCCACATCCTGAAGTGAAAGTAAGAGTCTTCTGTTCGTCAATCCTCCGGTCTTGGAAAAGAGATATAGATTGGATTACATATATTGTATAGTAGGTTTTCAACAACTGTGGATTAAACTACCTACACAAGTTAATCTTGGCTAGCTACCAGATGCATGTCTCCAAATGCATTCAAGTGTATTCCTTTCCCTTTCCGATTCATTCGACTTTAATATGGGTTTGAGTCTTTGTGAGGAAATATGATGAATTTCGTAATTTGCAACCAGGATTTGGTTGGATTAACAACTAACGAGTATATTATGGGCCCATGTGGCCTCTTTAACTGTGGGCCCAATTTCCCACAACATATTTTTTCAAGTTAAGCAGCCTGACTGATATGAATTGGACACGCAACATTCATTTAGCCCAGCAGGCCCGTTACCAAAGCTCCTCTATGGTAGCTCCGCTATAAAATTCCTCTTGGGCAGTCCCCATTTTTTCTTCAATAGTTTTCATCCACCATAGCGACAGGTACGCATTAAGTGTTATTTTCTTGGACGATAAAAGTGTTTTTTTACCCGTAAGAATGCACTCTTACTGGTCAAAGAGTACTTTTATTATCCGCCGGTAGAATTTTCCTAATAAAAAAGGCACATGTGATAGTTGAGACCAAATGAGTTGGGTAAAACTAAGGTTTTTCTTGCATTTATTGAAAATATCATGTAAGATAATGTCGCTATTTTTTTTCTTTCTTTTTTGGGATCAAAGACAGTGACAAGGAGTGCTGCAACAAAGAAGCGTAGCAGATTGCAACCGCACACAACGAATATGATGCATTTTCCATGACACTTACACCAGATTTCCTTTGTGACTTTGGAGTCTTGGAGACATGTTAGAATGTTTGGGGTGGGCATGCATTCATGGCATGAGAAGTGTTCGTTGTTGCCTAATTTTGAAGACTTGGCCAGCCAAGTTAAAGGTAAGGGCAAAGGGCATCAACTATTAGAAACAAGGGCGGACCCAAGAAAGACAATGGGTTAATTGACCCCACTAGTGGATTTAAATTTTTACAGACGTGTACATATATATTGAGATACTTGCCCACTCCGTCTCTTTTGAGTGTGTCGCTTCATAAATCCATTTTATGTCTGCTTTACATCTTTCACCTCAACTTTTATTTTCATTTTTCAAAATTATCTTTTATTTTATCTAATAACTCTTTAGCCACTAACTTTTCAAAAGTACAAAACAGTAATTCTATAAACTTTTATCCGTTAATTTTTCAAAACACACATTTATTAAGGGACAGTCTAAAATAAAATAGTCGACTATTAAAAAGGGACAGAGAGAGTAACACATTCAATGAGTATTTAATCCGAGTCACAAAATTTTTAACGGATATGTGGTCTCTCCATATAGATAGTCCAAAAAGATGTTCGTAGCCGGTCAAACAAAGAGACCCATACTTCAAACTCCACCTTAGAAAGAGAAGAGAGAGATCTAAAGTGGGCTATTTTGCACGAGGCTCTGACCATTGCCGGGTTAGGTGATTGGGAATAAAGAGTGTCATCCATAGGATTCGAACCAGATACTCCAACCAACAATATTCTGCCGCACTTTCAGAGAGAGCCTAACCAACAGAACTAGTTGATGTAGGTCTTACCATCTTTTGTGAGAGAAAATACAAGTATATACTATTTCATTAACATTTGTCTGCAGAAAATTTCGGTACGTAACCAAAAAAAATATATATTTGCACGTTTTACTATTTGGGTATTTAATTCTAGTTTGTCTCTGGTGTGCATAAACAATGAATGAAAGTGTAACGATCGCATTCGCGGGCTAAAATTAAAGAAAGAATGGTACAATCCAATACACTCATTTAGAGCTCCAGAGACGTTTTAATCAGTTATGGAGCCTTCTCAATTGCCTCAATGCACTCTAACACAGTTGCCTTCCTCGTCATTGCTGACGTTAGGGCCTCGTGAACTACCTTGTTATTCTTTAGGAGGGAAGCCGCGAAGAGAACCTGCATTAATACGCCAGAGCCATCAGCATTCTAAAGATTACATTTATTCCTTTATATGAACGGGTAAATTAACCCGTTACTTACTCTTTTCCTAATTCTACAGATTACAATTTGGGTAAACGAATTTTCATTGGAAACAACATATCAAAAGGAAAGAAGAGAGTAACAAAGCCAACTGGGACTACACGAAAACTGGCTAAGAGTGACAAAGTCACTTTATTTTTTTGTTCATCTCTCTAGTTATCGACATAATTGTTGTTGAAACTTGGTATAATAAGACCAGGTTCAAATGCAATACTCACTGCCCATCTGGTAAGATTTTGCTGCTGTTCCTTGCTAATCTGCGGCTTGCACCTGTTTATAAGTCTCTGGGAAGCAGAAGGAAATAAGTAAAAGATGAGAGGCCTCTACGAAGTTCTATAGAAAGATTTGGCTTTGGGGGAATCTTAACGTAACAGACCTGAAGAGTGAAAAGATCAGCAGATTGGCCAACCACTTTATCGTACTGAAGACCTTCAGCTGCCAGTCCAGCCATAGCTACAACTGCCAATCTGAGAAAAAGAATACGCTGTGAAATTGTCTCTCTAAAAAATGATGATCATCTCAAAAGATTCTTCAGGATTTCACATCATAGGTATCGTCACTATTGGATTTAAATGTCTTCGCGAAATCACAATTTTACCATGTTTTGTTACTTCTGGCTATATATATCAACAGGTAGTAGAAACTCAGAGATCTACCAACCAAAACACCCCCAAACCTCAAAAGATCGGGATTAATAAATAAGGCGGCAAAACACGACAAAGGTAATAATAGGTAGGGAAATCAGTTTGATCAGGTCGGACATATTAATATTAGATAAACCTGAAGAATAGCAGCAATCCTCCCCTGCCAACATGATATGCGGAACTACAACAAATTAACCCCCCAAAAACGGAACAAGCCCCTTCTCTATCTTAGGTTGATAACTGCATTCAAATTGCCTGGCTTGACCTAAGTCACATTTCGCGCATTCTTTCTTCTTGTATGTACTTGTTTTTTATTCACACCAGCTTGAGCAAAGTCCCTTGCACTTGTGGACAAGGAAAAAATGCCAAGAACAGGGAGAGATGTTGGGGGGGCCTCGCATACGACTATCAGATGCACGTCCAAGTGTCAGACCTCCCTAAACCTTTTCGACATTAGGATATACGATGTCTAACGGAAACTTGGGTATGGCTAAATGACATGTAGTGAACCTCTAAATCTGTTTGATATTTCATAATATTGTTTTTTTTATCAGCATATCTCATAATATTGTTAATAATATGTTGTAGTTGAATGGCGGACCTGGAACAGTGGTAAAGCTGCCCCATTGTGGCTAGTAGGTCACGGGTTCGATTCTCGGAAACAACCTCTCTGCTTGCAAGACTGCTACATTGACCCTTCCCCAAACCCCACATATGTAAGAGCTTCGTGCACTGGGGACGCCCTTTAATATGTTGTAATTATCTTGGAATATATTTGAAGCAAAGTGGGATTTGGGAAATGGGATTTCTGTCTCTCCTCCATGTGAGAGATAATCAGTCAGTATAATCTAAAAAATGTGATCTTCCTCTTCAAGTATCATTGAGAATTAGAGGATCCAAATGTATAGTTTGGTTACGGGCGCTGGATGCATTTCGCAGACCCTACCTTGTCCTATCCTGTGGACATGGGTGCGTAGGGGAGAATCATAGAGCCAAGTAACACTGGGGATGGCTTCAACTTAATACATTGACATCATAGCGTGCAGATGCAGCACTATTACTGTAAAATAAAAGCTGATACAATGAGGAGAAAGAAAAAAGGATCAAAGAGATTTGGGGATAAAGACACGGACACCAAGTAGAGGCACAGCTATGCTGTTGTGTAAACTAGACCTGTCGTACCTGTCTAAATCCTTTGCATCAAGCTGTCCACTGTATATGAGCTTTTCCAGCTTTTCATCAATGAGATTAACATGCTCTTTTCCAATATCCAAAGAATATCCCAATATAGGAAGGCCAAGCAAGTAGGCAACTGAAATCACCGGCCAAGTTTCATGAAAGAATGCTACAAAATTTGGAATAAAGCAAAAATAGACTAAAATGAGCAGGGAAGAACTCACATGAACAAATTGTAAAACAAAAGTATGGTTATCTTCCATGAGATTGATACAACCATATTGTAGACTTACCATATGGTGCTCATGCATGGGAAATGGAAGCACAGATCCATCATCCAACATAGGAGTTAAAAGGATTTCGGTAAAATAATGTGCCAACAATAGCCCTGGAGATGTTCCCTTCCAAGGGCACCAAAAGACATGGTGACTAACCAGAAAGCCACCACTTGGTGAGAGGTCATGATTCACTGTTGGCACTATGAACGTTGCCATCAATTCAGTTTCTTCTTTCTTGTTGCTGAATGCAGTAAAAGCAGAAGCTAGGTAAACACAGAACCGGTGGAGAGAGAGAGAGAGAGAGAGAGAGAGAGAGAGAGAGAGAGAGAGAGAGAGAAGGTGGTCTAGAGTTCTTTTTCTAATATTTTGCATGGAGGTGCAGCCACATATATAGAGCGATAGAATCCTCACACTGGTGGTCGCCCCATGGTTCGGGCAGTGGTACTCGCAGTGTTCATGGACATGTCTCTGATACTCAGGGATTATGATTCTTGGTTGTACTAGTAGTTGTCACGCGGAAGCGCTATGGCCACAATCTGACTGTGTCAAGTGCCAGAATACAGTTGTTGGTTCTTGTCGTCTTTGTCTCTCTCTCTTAGAGGTCAATCAAGGCAAGGGAACCTTTTCCAAAGAGGGGGATTGCCTTGCCTTAATTGGCCTCCTGCTCTAGCCTCCAATAAATATATATATTCTAGAGGTCCCGTGAAGGCCCTCCTCATAGCCCAACGCTGGTGACTATGCCCTTGAGGCTACCCCATGGGTAATGAGGGACATCTTCCATGTTGTAAATTGTAATACAGAGGTGTAATTCACACGAACCAGGCCCTTGGCAATGAGGTCTGGGCAGAGAAAAGTTATTCGAGGAGAATCTACTTACAGTGTAGTCCATCCATCATCCATGGGAGGGCCTAGCTAGGTGGCTGCCACTCATCCGACACCTGGTAGGTCTGGACAGATACACCTACGCTTGGTTAACACTTAAGATGCAACTCAGATGTTATAATGTTTGAGATTAGGTAGGAACATTTTCTGCAAGTTGGAGATCATACAACACAGGCCTAAAGCAGTCACCAAGATTTTAGAATTGTTACTCCATTTTTATGACAGTTGAATATCATTTCATGAAAAGCACAAAGTTAATTTATAGAAACCCATCAGTATCCGAAACTGCACATGCATGAACACAAACAACAGCATTTGCACTGTCTGCAGAATAAATATGCTTTTAATATCATGATGTTGAGGCACTATCCTCTCACCTCTAAGAGATGGAAGTATGAACTCGTATGAACAGGGTTTATGTAATATAAATACATACATAACAAGGAAGATGCATTTAACTATCCATTATGCTATAGTAGTTCCCGGTGTTTTTTAGCCATAGCCATTGCTTGTGCTTCAAATCCCAATGAAAAAATTACCTAAGAAATGAGCTGCTTCATGCCTAGAAATCCTCTCTTGGTAATCAGGAAAAAAGGATGCAAATCCACCAATGGCAGCTTGAAGAAGCCTACAACAAAGATATCAGAATCATCTTTAAACAAGGATCCACAAATTCGCTGTCTGACCTCATCTGTTCTCCTATTAACTGATTCTTGTGCCATATATAAGTTCTCAATTAAGCCCTCCAGGAACAATCTTCTGGTTTAAAACCTCATATGTGAAAACAGTTTTTTTGGCTCAATCTTTGACGAACAACTTACCCAGGTGAAATGCTTCCTACAGCCAAAACTACTAAAGAAATGCTCCCAACCAAGTATGGCACGAAGAAGCCCCAATCCTAACAAGTAAATGTGGAGGAAAAAGTTAGTAAATGTGCCTCTGTTATTTCCTTCAGTTTAAAAACAACTGGATTAGTTGGCAGCCTAGCTATAATAGATATTAGACAGCCAATAAAAAATAAAAATAAAAATAAACGAATAGTACATATTAGTGCCCAAAAGAACTCAGCTCATTATGATGCAACCCGGAATATTCCATTGAGATTTCTAGTGAGAGAAACTCCCAAAATGGGATACAAAGAGATATACTCTTAATAATTATGTTTAAAATGATAAAAGCTAGCAAAAATGAAAGACCCTTACACTACTTATACTACCCTCCTTACATTAAAGACATAAAATGACAATAAGACCCCCCCTAACTATTACATAATGATAGTAACACTCATAAACTACTACATCATGACTCCCCTACTAAAAGAAACTTGTCCTCAAGTTACGATAGTGTCCTCCGGGAAATAGGGCACCAAGTGTTGCACATTGAAAGTGTTGGAGATGTTCAAGTGCGAGGGTAGGTGGACTTGGTAAGCATTATCATTGATCTTGCGCAAGACTTCACAAGGACCCACTTTCCGATCATTCAACTTCATGTAAGCGCCATGAGGATGCCTTTCCTTGCTCAATATAACCCAGACAAGATCCCCTTCCTTGAATAGAACCTCCCTTTTGTGTGCATCAACGGCCGCCTTGTACTTCGCATTAGACTTCTCAATTTGGGACTTGACTTGAGCATGAACATTCTTCATAAAGGTAGCCATTTCGCTCGCCTTGGGGTGCTCCTTCTTGGATGTTGGCAAAGGGACAAGATCAACCACGCTAGAAGGTTTCAACCCATAAACCACTTCAAATGGGGAAGTGTGAATAGTGCGGTTTAGGGAAGAATTGTAAGCGAACTCCGCCAAGGGAAGAATGCCATCCCAACTTTTAGGATGCTCGCCAACCAAACACCGCAACAAGTTCCCAAGACTCCGATTAACCACTTCCGTTTGACCGTCGGTTTGAGGATGGAAAGAGGTACTAAAGTGCAAGTTGGTGCCAATCTTCTTCCACAAAGTCCGCCAAAAGTGAGCAAGAAACTTAGCATCTCTATCGGAGACAATAGAAGTAGGAACGCCATGCAACTTGTAGACCTCCTTGAAATAGAGATTGGCAATGTTAGATGCATCCATAGTCTTCTTACAAGGTATGAAATGAGCCATTTTAGAGAACCGATCCACCACCACCATTATAGAATCACTCCGCCTTTGCGTGGGAGGGAGCCCCAAGACAAAGTCCATACTTATACATTTCCAAGGGCTTTCCGGCACGGGTAGAGGCAAATACAACCCCGCATTAGTTGCTGTCCCTTTACTTCGTTGGCATGTTTGACACCTTTGCACATAGCTCCCCACATCTTTAGTCATTCCCGGCCAATAGTACTCATCTTGTAGCAACCCTAGAGTCTTGTCCTTGCCAAAATGACCCAACTTGTGATTTTCGGCCAACAATTGCTCCCTCAAAGAGCATTTAGGTACACACAACTTGAGTCCCTTGAAGAGAAACCCATCTTTCAACATGTAGCATGGATATGTAGCTCTATCACCTCTTTGCAAAGCATCGAAAATCTTGCTAAAATAAGGATCGTCGGCATAGAAGGTTCGAAATTCTTCAAACCCAACGACCTTATTCTTCATCTCCACCAAAAGAGTCACTCTTCTACTTAAGCCATCGGCCACTTTGTTGAGAACTCCCGACTTGTGCCTCAAGGAGAATGTGAATTGTTGTAGGTAGGCTACCCACTTAGCATGTCGTTTGTTGAGGCGTTCTTGGCTATTGATGTACTTAAGGGCTTCATGATCGGTGTTGAGAACAAATTCCTTGTATGCAAGGTAGTAGCTCCAATGCTTGATGGCTTGGACAATGGCATAGAATTCCAAGTCATAAGTAGAGTAATTGAGCTTAGCACCATTCAACTTCTCGCTAAAGAAAGCAATAGGTTGGCCTCCTTGACTTAGAACCCCACCAATGCCCACTCCCGAAGCATCACAATCAAGTTCAAACGTCTTGTCAAAGTTGGGTAAGGCCAAGATAGGAGCTTCGGTAAGCTTTGACTTCAACAACTTGAAACTCTCGGCGGCTTCTTGCGTCCATGTAAACACCTTTGCTTGAGGCAATCGGTAAGAGGAGCCGCGATGCTACTAAAGTTGTGAATGAACCTCCGGTAGAAAGTAGCTAACCCATGAAAACTCCTCACTTCTTGCACACTAGTAGGAGTTGGCCATTCCACAATTGCTTTAACCTTGTCTTCATCCATGTGTACTCCCTTAGAAGATACGACATAGCCCAAGAATATCACATTATCAACGGCAAAGCTACACTTCTTCAAGTTTCCATAGAACTTCTCTCTTCTTAAAACTTCAAAGACTTGTTGAAGGTGGGATAAATGATCATCAAAGCACTGACTATAAATCAATATGTCATCAAAGTACACAACTACACATACGCCCAAAAGAGGTTGAAGCATTTGAGTCATTACCCGCATAAATGTACTTGGAGCGTTGGTAAGCCCAAAGGGCATCACAAGCCATTCAAAGAGGCCATGAGGAGTCTTGAACGCCGTCTTCCATTCATCCCCAGGGCGGACTCGAATTTGATGGTAACCACTTCGAAGATCAACCTTGGAGAAGACCTTGGAACCGGCTAAGCAATCCAACATATCGTCCAACCTTGGAATAGGAAACCGGTACTTGATAGTGATCTTGTTGATAGCTCTACTATCCACACACATCCTCCATGAGCCATCCTTCTTCGGAGTTAAAAGGGCCGGTACCGCACAAGGGCTAAGGCTTGCCCTTATGTAGTCCTTGTCCAAAAGATCCTTTACTTGCCTTTGGATTTCTTCCCTCTCCCTTGGAGACATTCTATAGGCGGGCTTGTTAGGAAGGGGTGCCCCGGGCACCAAATCAATACAATGTTGGATATCTCGCAAAGGAGGCAATTCGGAAGGTAACTCATGAGGGAACACATCAACATACTCCTTCAAAAGCCTAGAGACGGCCTCGGGAACATCCGACACACCCATATCCGCCATAGGAACCAAGACTAGAACATACCCGGTTTCATGACTTTCCTTGAGGAATCCTTTAGAAGCGAGCAACGTAGTAGGAGGAGGCTTTGTGGTCACCTTCTCCTTCATAGGTAACAAAGTGAATTGCCGCTTTTCCTTAAGGACGGTGTAGGTATTCTTCCTCCCATCATGGACGGATTGCCTATCATATTGCCACGGACGACCAAGTAGCAAATGGCAAGCATCCATAGGAACCACATCACACCAAGCTTCATCAAAGTACTTTTGCCGGATGGAGAAAGAGACTAAACACCTTTTCGTCACCTTGATCTCATTGCCCTTCTTGAACCAAGAGAGATTATAAGGATGGGGATGCTCTTCCACTTTGAGTTGTAACTTGTCCACCACTTCTTGAGAGACCACGTTCTCACAACTTCCACTATCAATAATCATGTTGCATACTCTACCTCCAATGTTGCAAGTGGAGTAGAATATGTTGGTGCGCAACCAATCTTCATTGCTATCGTCCTTAGGAGTAAGAAGAGTCTTCTTAATCATCAAAGCAAGACCTACTTCCTCTTCATCATCACCTCCAATGTCCTCACACAAAGCTTCGTCATAAATAGGAAACTCATCTTCGCAACTTTCCTCCATAAAAAAGCGCCTTGTTCTTACTTCCGGAAGACCTCCGACAATCCGAAGACTTGTGACCCGGCTCCCCACACTTAAAGCACTTGAATCCCCCACTTTGGAATTGACCCCTATTCCCCGAACCACCGGATTGAGGCTGATTTTGAGTTGGAGTTGTAGCTTTATCCGCCCGGTTTTGATTACTAACCCCAGAAGAAGCGACTTGGCCACCACTAGAGGAAGATCCACCCCTAGAATAGGAGTAGTAGGGCTGTCCCGACTTGGAACCGCCTTGAGATGGATGAAATTGTTGCCCGGATCTCGAGAACTTCCTCTTTTCTTGCTTTTCGGCCACCAAGGCACGATTGTAAGCTTCCGACACCGTCCACAAAGTTTGCATGTCAAGAGCGTCTTGAATTGAAGGCTTCAACCCACTTATATACCTTGCAACCCGTTGATCTTCGCTCTCATTCAAGTCAACTCTAGCTACAAGTTGATGGAACTCCTCCGTGTACTCGTCCACACTTCCACTTTGCTTAAGGTTATGCAAACTTTTGTAGAGGCTTTGCATATAGTTGAAGGGCAAGAATTGTTCATTGAGCTTCTTCTTCATCTTTCCCCATTCTCTAATCTTCCCTTTACCTCTTCTTTCCCTAGTGAGTTGCAATTGCTCCCACCAAGCGGAGGCTCTACCTTTGAGACGGATAGCCACCAACTTCACCTTCTTCTCCTCGGAGACTTCACCATAATCAAACACTCTTTCAACGGTGTTCAACCAATCAATAAATTCATCCGGTTTGAGACTTCCATTGAACTCGGGAAGCTCAATCTTGATATTGTTCTCCCACTTATAAGGCATGTGATTAGGAGGCGGCCTACGCCAATTTTGTTCCCCAAAAGGGTTCTCAAAGTGACTATGAGAATCCTCGGACTCTCCGCTACCCCCGCGTGATACATGTAAACCTTGCACCAACGCCGTTAGGTTAGCAATTTGTTGTCTCATCTCTTCCATCTCATGGTCCCGGTTGTTAATCGCATTTTCTTCACCATCATTCACCAAAAATCCTCTTCCTCGACCTCCTCTCCTACCTCTACCTCCTCGATGAGCCATCACAACACCCACAAACACTCCAATAACCAAAAATCAACCCAATTTAAGCAACACCCAATTGATTGGGACCCCAAACTTCAACAAATCACAAGCAACCACCAATAACAGCCCCAAACATCAACAAAAATCGCAACAAACAGCAATAAATCGCAACAAAACCAAGCAAAATCACGAGACCCAAGTAAATGGTAGCAAAACCACTGAAATCGAACCTGATTCGAGCCCTAAACTTCTGATTGAGCACCGAAATAGGTCTTGGAAGGTCTGAAACAGTGATTCGAGTGCAAACAACAGCCAATCGAACTCTATCCAAGTGATTCGAGCACTGTTCAGCAAGAATAGAGTTGATTCGAGCGCTGTTCAGCAAAACCCAGTAGATTCGAGCACTGTAGAACCTGAATCGAGGGCTGTCGGACTGATTCGAACCCTGTAGGGCCTGAATCGAAGGCTGTCGAGCCCTAAACAGTCGATTCGAAGGCTATACAAGCCTTAAACGAGTGATTCGAAGTGGTTATAGAGGCCGAATAGAGTTTTCGAGGGCTTTAATCTAGATTTCGAGCTTGAAAATGGCTGATACTGCTGCGAACTGGGTCGATTTGGGCTGTAACAGGTTTGAAAAGGGTCGATTGGTGAGTTTTGAGTTCGATTAGGGGCTGGAAAGGTCTGAAAATGGGTAGATCTAAGGATTTTGGGTGGAGTAAATTGATTTGCGATTTTCCGGTGAGGTTTCCGGCGCCGACTTAGGGTTCCGGCGAGATTTTCCGGCGAGATCAGATTCCGGCGAGATTTTCAGGTGAGATGGATGGTCAGGATCTGAGCTCAGTGCTTTGATACCAAATGATGCAACCCGGAATATTCCATTGAGATTTCTAGTGAGAGAAACTCCCAAAATGGGATACAAAGAGATATACTCTTAATAATTATGTTTAAAATGATAAAAGCTAGCAAAAATGAAAGACCCTTACACTACTTATACTACCCTCCTTACATTAAAGACATAAAATGACAATAAGACCCCCCCTAACTATTACATAATGATAGTAACACTCATAAACTACTACATCACATTAGCTAGACAGGCCCGAAATATTAAAGACATGGAACCAATGCTTGCATTGAAGAATCTAAAATATGATAATCATAACAAATAGAGGGAAGAGACAAAGAGAGAGTGAGATACGGAGTGCATAAGCGTATAGAATGAAAGCAAATGGGTCGTTGACCCAAAGTTCCGGGTACAGCTATGAGAACACATGGATGTATCTACCGAAGGATGTATTAAACTACTCATGGCACCGTATCAGAGAGATGTGCAGACGAATAACCAAAATAGAAAGCCAAATCCAAGTGAAATGGTATTTTGAAAGAATCATGTAGCTAAAAAAAAAAAAAAAGGATTCATGTAGCTTGAGTATTTTTATAGTTCATTCAGTGTTCAAAGCACAACAGGAGTCATTGAAGCAGCCACCTGATAAGAAAGCATGAGAAGGCACTGCTACAGTTGAATAACTAAACCTTATTTTCCTTAAATAACACGAGAGAGAGAGAGAGAGAGAGAGAGAGAGAGAGAGAGAGAGAGAGAGAGAGAGAGAGAGAGAGAGAGAGAGAGCAATCTGCATGGTATATTTATTATCTTTAACATGTTTTGAAGTTTTTGAAAATTGAATCCACGATCCTATCTCTACTGCTACCACACACAAGGACTATGCTTGAAAAGTCATCATAGAGCTGCATTTTCAGTTTCCTCAGCGGTTAAACAGTTAAATTGGACAACTACAGGTAAACAATATGCTTTTTCTACAACATTTGAAGTATAAACTCAAGGTGAGATCGCAAGACTCTCACCGGAGGTTGCAACTAAGTCAGATATTATGCAGCACACAGGAGGGATGTAGGCTACGGTTTACATTGTTGTGCCCCAAGGATCAAACCAAACATGCATGAACACACGCACACCAAACAAACACAGATATTTTACGTGGTTCCCCAAAATTGGGTACGTCCACGGAGGTAACCGGAGCAACAATCCATTAACTGGAAAACCCGAGCTTTACAAGTGTATCTCCTACACACTATACTCTCTGATTTTCTATAAATTGCTCATACAAAACAGACCTCACAAATCTCTCATAGAGATACAAGTCCACTCTCTCTCGGGTGGAACACAAGCAAGTCTCCCTCAGGAGATCCAAGACCACACCTCTGTGATACCAAAGACCACTCTCTGGTCCATACAAGTCTCCATACTGGAGAACACCAAGACCACTCCTCTGTGGGTGATACTCAAATACAAAGGCAGAGGCTATTCTTATAGCCATACAAGGAGCTATGAAATACACCTCATGGATGAGGTCAAAGCCCATTAAGAACAAGTGCTCCACTCAGGAGCAACACTGAGGTCTTCCACCTTCTTCAATTAATGGGCAAGTGCTCCACACATGTTTCCCACCTCATGGGACCATCCTACACTTTCCCTTAGTGGATGGGAGCCACACTACAATTATTCCAACATACATTTCCAAAATGCATGTCCACGAGGTGTGGTCTATCTGTTTGAATTACTACTTCCTGAAAGGACGTCTGTAGGCTAAGGATGTCTTGGACCAAAACTGTCAAGTATTTCCAGAGCTGTGTGATCAACTTAAATGGACAGCAGCAGGGTAAGAATATGATATCCGTATAAATATGGTGAAGAGGAGGCAGAACATTAGAATATCATTCACGTTTCCAACAATCCTATCCAAGAGTTGTGTCTATCAGTTTGAATCACTTTGAACTCTATGCACTGCTAGTGAGTGCAAACAAATGATGTCTTGGCCAAAACTAAAACATGTAAACCGAACTGGATAACTCCAGTTCATTATGAAGTTCTCCAACAACATTCTAAAAATACATTCTTAATTTGCAAATACAGAAGAAACTGAAACCAACCAGGAAATATAAAAGTACGCCGCTTAAGCACAAGGAAATTGAAGAAGACCATCTTGTATTAGGCCGGATGGCAGGTCAGCCATTCAGGCTGGGCAATTAGGCCCAACTCAGCGTAGGCGCAATCGCCCAGATGGCCGAAGCCCAATGGCGAACAAATGGGTTGCCCAATCCGGGGCTTGGCGGGCTGGCCGAGGTATCGGTTCGGGTAATGTGCGGCAATGTTTTGCAGAAGCTATGTGTTCGGCCCAGCCACACGGCACCAATTATGGTCTGGCCACGTGGCGTGGTCACATGACATTTTACAGCATGGCATTCTGATATAGGAAATAACGTGCTGGTACGGGGATATATGGTCAGACCAGGGGCACCGATATGGTCCCACCACGTAACGTGGTCGTGCAGCGGACAACGTCATAGTACTCGACAAGGGTATGGTCGGCCCACGTGGCACGGTCTCCTGCCTCGTAACTACATAGTGACTGGCGGTTATCGTGTGCGGCGTCTGGCCATGGCTGTCTATGACGCCACCATGGCACGAGACTGGCACACGTAACCTTAACTTCCAAGGCAAGTCACTCCTATAAAAACAATGGTGATAAACCCTAATGAGGTGTGGCATTTCTTCCTCCTCAATCTATGCTCTTCCTTACTCTCACTTAGGGACTGACGTAGTCATCAAAGTGCCTACCGGTTGTCAACGGTTGTCTAGGCAGTAACATGGTTCCTTCTTTTGCAGAGCCGCGTCAAGAGGGCTAGATTGAACAAGATTCAATTTGAGAGACTCCAACCGGGCGAGGTCCAGATTGAACACCACCCTACATGTCCTATAATTAGTGAATTCTGGTAAAGGAAAATAGTGGACTCGTCACCATTCTAAGAACAATTGTGCTTACATGATTCATACCAAATTGGCATCCGCAACAAAATTCCATGTTCATTGTCCACGTCAAAAAAGCTAAGAGAACCAAACATATAATTTAGTACCTAAGAGCCTTTTTACCCAAATGAATTGCATTCCAGCAATAAAGAGAAGACTAATTCAGTGAAACATGGATTAACAATATATTGCACAAGAAATATTATCAAAGTTGCTTAATAATTAAAGAGAGAGGATCTTATGTGAAGTTACCCCAGGAAGCTGGCCAGCAAGAACACCAATAAAGCCTGTTGTCCCTACCACCGTGAAGAGAAAAGCTGCCTGCATAACTGAATGAAATCAAATTCATAAAGAATGTTTTATTTACCAATTCTAACATTTACAAAATTAGGTCCTGCTGCAGAATGAAAACAAAATAGCAACAACAACAAAACTTTGCATAAAATGTACATCAATGCGCAACTTTCAATAAGTTCCACTTGCAATGCAATATCCAGATATTAAGGTTAGTAAAAGAGTTACAGAATAATAATATACGCTCCTCTATTGTATCAGAACCAACAATAATATCGGTGCAAAGGAACTTACATCATTTCTAACACTTGGGATTGCAAGGTTCTCCGCATTCTTAATTCCAAGAGTGGTCAACTCCCGAAGAGATGTCTGTCACATAACATTTGAAGTAGTTATAGCACATATCTTCTTTCAGAATTAGTATATAACAAAAGTTGTCAAAGCTAACAGATATATATTATTCATGTACATTTATGCTTAGGTTTGTAGGTGTGGCTAATGTTTGAGTAGCACTTTCCCAGAACTTCACATTTGTTATGGAGACTGACCATACGACGTGAAACATATGGTTGGGAACTCCACTTTTTGGCCCAGCCAACTTCAGTAAGCTGATCAAGTGCCTCTTTAACAGCATCACTGTCCTTCTACAACAAATCATAGAACTACATTAGCAAAAGGTTGACAGAATCTCACCATGATACAAACTGTAAATCGCAAGCATAAACACTGCAACTTGGCTTATACAAACTAATTCAATTAGCTCAGAACTACTTATACATTTGTGATTCTACTTTCTTGTATGTCTAGTTTGTTATTTTATAATGCACCTTTTATATCTATTGCCTTAAGACTGGAGCACCGTTTGGTACTTTCACCTATAGATAATCACACTCTTAAACCCGCCAAAAAGCCCACCCTACACACAGAAACCTACATATAAATAGGGACGGATGAGATTTTACAGTTTTTTTTTTAACTGGATGAGATTTTACGGATGGGTGGGGCAAACATTAACAAAAATGTACCATATAAAAGGACATACATTAATTTTGTCAATATAAATTGGTTAAAAAAAATACTACTACTACAAGGATAATTATATATATTCGGTCAAACTATTCAAGTCCTAAGAGATTGTCATCTATAGTATAACTGCTCACCATTTTGTTTATCGTTTTCCATTTTAAAATGCAAAATAGTAATACAAATAATAAAAGTAGTGCTAAAAATAACTTTATTTTTACCAAACTCTTGGCTGGGCAGGTGTTAGATTGTCTAAAATGAGCTTATATAATTTTAAAGTTCTTGAGATAAAACTACTGCAATTCTGGTAAATATTTGAAACGTGGATTGGGCAGACACCCAGGCTCGTCCACCCCCTCGGCCCGTCTCTTGCCCACCCTATAACTTTGTCATCTCCTTTTTCTATTGATTAAGTTCTCTTGCCGCTAAGTACGTTAATATAAGAGAAATTTCCTGCAACCTTGAGTCGTCAAGATGAAACATTATCCTTGGCAAACGTTTTAAGTATTGAAACTCCAACATTACGAGCAAGAAAGTTCAAACAACAATTTATTGGCGATGTCGTGCGCCTGTATATATATACAGAGTTTTTTTAAGACTAGTAACTTCGGAGGAAAAAAAAAAACAATTGATGAAACAATTCCAGACACTTATGTGAAACGAACAAGAGGAAGAGGATTCTACCTTGGCAATTGCGGATTCGAGAGTAGTCAAGTCGACGCCAGGAGCAGCGGAGGAAGCTCTGATCCTCCATTTTCTAGGGCTTGCGAAGCAGTTTTGGTGAAACTCGAAGGTCGAACGTGTAGGCTTAGGTAGAAAAGCGGACAGCAACACGGCGATGGACATTGATGAACTGAATTCTTTCTCTCTCTCTCTCTCTCTCTTGTTTTGAGTCGATCGATCGACCGTTGATGCGCGGATAAGTCGATAAGGTTACGCGGGAGTTTTTCACTAGTTTTATGTTCCATACTCCAAGTACGTGGAAGGCTGCCTGCGGAACAACTTGAAAACGTGTCTTGTAAACACGCCTTTAGAAGGCGTGTTTGCTAGCACACTTTCAGAAGGTGCATTTTACAGGCACGCTTTCACTATTTTATTTTTTTGGCCATTTTGTACCATAGAAAACGTGTTTAAGAGGCACGTTTTTTAAAGGCGTGTTTACCAAACACGTTTTGAAACCGGATTACGATTTTTCCGCTTTCACTTAGGGGGTGTTCCGCTAAGGTAGTTTTGTTTTAAAACTGCCTTGATTTTTGTGTTCACACCTTTTTATGTGATGTATTGTGAGAGGATGACTTGTCTCCATTTTTTAGAAAAACTAAGTTTTTGGAAAAAAACTAGTTAATGAAACACTCCCTTAATTCACTTAATTCACCGTGAAAACGCGAAACATACCCAGTTTTCAAGTAACATGAGAATAAAGTTCCAAAATACAGCCTTTCTTTAATAAAGTTATAAAAAAAAAAAAAACGCAAATCTGTTAATTTTAGCCAATACTACACCGCCGCAGCAGACTCGTCTTCATCGCACAACCCAAATTCGGAGCTCGAACAATCGAAAGCCTGCACCAAGTAAGCGGGCCGTACTTCCTGATCGAGTTAGGCGTCCTCTCCTTTAGCTTTCTGCTTCAACAATGGCGACTGTGATGCAAAAAATCAAAGACATCGAGGATGAGGTCTAAATTCCCCCCTCCCCCTTCCTTCTCTCTATATATGTGAACATGTATATGTGCTTTTTTAATTGTTTCTTTGAATTTCAAAACCCTAGCTGCTTTACAGTTTGCATCAATATCGAGACCCAAAGAGTATCTGTTTTCGTCTTTGTTTTGGGGGGACAAAATCTTCTTCCGACATTGAAACCAATAACCTATTCGACTTATTGGCCATAATTTCACGGAAAGAGGTACCTCGCTGATGGAAGCGACGGAGTTAATTGAACTCTGTTAGTCATTTATTATCAACGTGTTGGATTGTTTTGGCCTTTCATGTATGTAGCACTCTTTTATAGTGACAGCGAGCTGTTCAAGTTGAAATGCTTGGGTTTTCAGCTATCTAGACCCGTCCAAATACGTAGGTGGAAATTATATAACTGGATTAGTAGCGCATTGGTTGAACTTATCGAGTCATGCAGCAAACTCTACAAACATCCTAAAGTTAGCCGAATTTTACGTGGGACACTAGGCGAAAAATGTAAGTTCACTTGGTTTTCTATGGATAGGGTATAGTGCCGTAAAAAACCTATAAAAACCAAATCCCAAATTGTTTCAGTCTTCACAATCGAAATGGGAATCATTGGGAGGAGTTAAAGAAGCGTTAATGAAGTAAAAGTGATACACATCCCTTATACTTTTGTGAGGTTGAAAGAACTGTAGGGGTAATATTGAGACGAAGTAAAAATGCTACAGCCACTCATAGTTTTGTGTGGTTGAAAGGACCGTATGGGCAATTCTGATTTCTGGCATAAGACAACAGCATTACATAGCTTCTACAAATGGGAGTACCACAAAGTCACCCTTTATATATTTGTATGTATCGACTTTATATAGTACGTAGGATGATTGGATAATTTTCCTCTCTGATTGCAACGCTCTCAGGTTCTTCGTAACAAGAACTAAGAGGAGTCTTGTGCTTGTAAAGTTGTCCCTTTTATCACCTCTAGTAGATTGAATCTTGCTGGTTGTGTGTGTTCTTGTGTGTGTGTGTGCTTATGTGTGTCTTTCAGCCAATATCAGATAATTGCTTATGCAAGTTTATGTTTGCGTTAGAGGATAACATATGCTGCTCATGGCTTGGACTGTTTTAAGGATGTGACGTTTCTTTCCTTTCCTTTTTAACACAGATGGCCAAGACCCAAAAGAACAAAGCTACTGCCCATCATCTGGGCTTGCTCAAGGTATGCATTTGTGTCTCACAATATTGCTATTGGTGCTGGCTTTTTTTAATGGGAAGCATTCCTAATATAATTATTATGAGTCTGTTAGTACATTCTTGATTCTTGTTAGAAGAGTCTTGCTATCTGGAAAAAAGGACGAAGCAACATTTGTATCTAGTTTGGTGGTAGTATGTCTGCTTGCAATTTCTTGCCATATTTGCTCTTTTATCATTTGTAGTCATTCCTTTTGTAAATAGTGTGCTAGTATATCTCTTGCAAGTTGAATATTGGATCCTACGGAAGAAGTGAGTTGTCTCGAATCTTCCACAGTTTCCTTTCATCTTCAATTGCATTCATTTAACTTCAGCTAGCATTATACTCCCTCTGTCCAATTTTGTTTGTCCATTTTTTTATAATTGTGCCTTTGTTTGGATCAACTAAGATTGAATTTTTGTTGACTGTTTTTTATATTTTTTTCCCACCTATCAAAAAAGCTCAATAACGTCTTTTACTTGGTGGGGAAAAAAATACCAAAAGCTAGTCATCACAAACACGACTACTGAACTGGACATGTAAGATCGGACGGAAGGAGTAGTCAATTGAAATTGCTGTGGTAGACTGCTATTTACTTTTCTGAGCTACCATTGCCTGATTACATGTGCTTTTACTCGATGTTCCGGTGAAAACATGCAACCTTAAATTTTGTTATTGATACCTTTTTCGTTCTTGGTAATTTTGTATATTCCAACGCTTGTGATACTAGGCTAAGCTTGCTAAGCTAAGGAGGGAGCTTCTTGCACCTCCATCCAAAGGAGGTGGTGGTGCTGGGGAAGGTTTTGATGTCACGAAAAGTGGAGATGCAAGAGTTGGTCTAGTAGGTTTCCCTTCAGTTGGGAAATCAACGCTTCTGAATAAATTAACTGGGACGTTTTCAGAGGTGCGTAATTCTCACATATGAGTTCATACTTGTGTCCCTGCTTTAAGGAGGCAACACAGTCTACCCAAATATTGCATCAACTGTAAATTTTGGCTGGAAGGTTATTAATTGATAGCTTATAGTACATATGATTTTTGTATAAACGATGTACTTCAACTGAGAAGCATTTGATTTTTTGTTACTTCCAAATTGATGGATGATTTTTGTATAAACATTGTACTTCAACTGAGAAAGCATTTGATGTTGTGCTACTTCTAAATTGATGGATGAAACCAACAGCCACTAAGCTCACTTTTCTTTGTTGCTCGAATCACTCAATTAATGGCAAAGACTAGGCACTTCAATTCCCCACTTCCTCAAATCTTATTAGGAGGAGAATTGCCTTTTCATGGGACTTTAGATGTGTCAAAACGCACTGAGACAGCTTAATTAGAGGTGCCAGGGACCCGTATTGTCTGGTACTGTTATCTACCCAAAACACCACAATTCCTATTGTAGGCTGTTCTATTTTTTGGGGGGGCTGAAACTGGTATCAGTGAAGGGTTTTGCTGCTTCTTAAAACACTGCTTAGGATGTGACGTGCCCGTGCCTTAAATTCTTAGGCTGAGCTTGGAGGTAATGATTTATGCCTTATGCTAGGTTGGGCTGCGCTCACACCCCTCTTGTATCTAAATATTTGTCTGGTTTGGCTTAAATCTGGAAGGGCATGGGGCATGGCAACCCTTAAATTGGGACCTCAGAGACATGCATGACGGTTAAGAATTTATACATCGATGATCAATTCCTGATTTATTGGCTCTTAAATTTGTATGGGGAGGAAGTTTTCTTTCTGGTTTATGAACCCAACAATGCATGCTTGATAACATGGGCGACATTTTTTATATGAGAGACCTGTCATGTGTCTCGGAATTAAGATTTGAATTGCCATGATTATGATGAATAATCTTCATTATGAAGCATGTTCAAAGCACGCATGGAAATCAAATTGGGAACATGTAGCCTGTAGGACTAGTCCATAACTTCTATTTTTCATGATTACACTCCATTTCTTAGATGAAGGCAAGAGGGCGCAAAGAAAATAATTCTTGATTTGTGCCGAAGAGCTTGTTCCATAACTGGAACAAACTTTCCCGGTGGGAAGTTGAAAGTTTTATTGGGGTGTAATATTTATCCAATACCAAAACTATCCAACAGGTTACTTTGTCTAAGAAGCCTTCTTTGCTTTTGATTTCTCATATTTCTGTAGTGAACATTTAGTTGCTTATAGAGTTAAGGTTCCTATTATTGTTTTCTAAAGACCTTATTTTTTCCATGGCTCACAGGTCGCTTCCTATGAATTCACTACATTGACTTGCATCCCCGGCGTGATCGTATATCGAGGAGCTAAAATTCAGGTACTATCATTCTCATGGATGTGTTGAAGGTGCTTATACTGGTCTTTCTTATAGTTTTCTGCTTTAGTTGCGGCAATGTACATAAACAACATCACTATATTGGTATTTTGTTCTTTTCGTGCCACTTACACCGTATGATTTTCATTTTTCACATGTGTTAATTGACTGTTATTTTATTGTTCTTCTTGCAGTTGTTGGATCTCCCTGGTATTATTGAGGGTGCTAAGGATGGAAAGGGTAGAGGGAGACAGGTAAAATGTGACTATAGTTGTCCATCCCCTGTTTCTTCTTCCATTATTAGCTATGAGATGTTTATTGCTCTTTCTCATTGGTAACACTTGAACCTAGACTTATCAGGGTCCTGGGAATTATTGCATATTTTTGTACCCACAAAAGTTTTGTTTGGTTCCCATGACTTGACCAGTGTGTTTCAGGTCTATTAATTGACAAGAATGGGGCATATATGGAGTATCACAGTGGGCATATTCTTAGCTGCATTATCTAGATGCATCTAACACAAAAACAGGCCAGCAGTCAATGCTGAGTTTTCGGAAGATATGTTTTCTTGAACCTATTTAGGTTTGGCACTAAAATGTATGGCCATTGGTTGCTATAGTTCAAAAAAGGAAAAGATAAGTAACCCATTGGGTTTGTCAATCTTCTAATTGTCGCCTATGGAAAAATCATTGCAAATAATTATGTTAGCATGATAGTCACATGCTATTATTCAATGGATATCTTGATTTAGAAATCATCCTATCATATATTGTATGATGGGGTTTGAACATATTACTTAGAAAACATTATATCTTTATTGTGGTGACAAATCCATTAGCATGTTAAAGAGTCCTAACTTTTTTCAGATATTGTTTATGTACAGTTTCTGATGCTCATTCATCTGATCAGTAACTCAGTATGTTTTCATCACAATCCAGGTCATCAGTACTGCAAGGACATGCAACATTATTCTAATTGTTCTTGATGCAATAAAGCCGATAACTCACAAACGTTTGATAGAGAAAGAGCTTGAGGGATTTGGCATTAGGTAATTTGGAATTTTCCATTTTTTAAAAATGTTGTTTGCTACTTTGTATTCTATACATATAGTGTATATCGACCTACCAGCTCATCATATTTTTTCCTTACGTAAATTCTTCTTTGATACTTTTGATTCGATCACTATTACAATACTGACGCATGTATTGCGAATAGATTCATAAAATCTTGGGGGAAAGGTAGGAAATGGCTGGGAGGGGAAGATAATGGTCCTTTTTATCGAATGTTGCCTGTGGCATGTATGAAGTTCCTATTGATTTTATGAGGAACTCATGGCTTCTAGAGGAAAGAAAGACATGTAACTATTGTGTATATTGTATGATTTTCTGTTTATGTGGTCTCTCCTTCCCTTATTTCTTTGTCTAATGGATATCCTTTGATTCTTCTCCCCTTCTTACCTGCTGCTTCTAATTTCCGTCTTCTGTTCGCATGACATTGTCAAGGGTTCTATTACCGAGTATGAAGTGAGAAATTAGTTATTGTTCTCTGATCGCAAGTTGTGCCGAAGTAATCAAATTTTAAGATAAATTTTCGAGTGGCATTCCTTAGATACTTCGCAGTTTATGGCCAAAGCCTAGTTTTTGGTCACTAGACGCATTATCAGGAATTGCGGACCAATGGACCATTCATATGTAGGAAAAAATGTATATACTTCGGATCAGAAGTACCTTTCTATATGAATTTTTGTTGTGTTCCCATTAGTGAATTTGCCAAATTACTCCTTTCTTCTTCCCTTTTCTACTACTTCATTGATTTTCCGTACTTAATGTTATACTGTTACGTAAAAGGTTGTATGTGGTGGTGTAAGTGAGTTACATAAAATGTTACACTTCCCAAGTTCCATACAACTTTCAGTTGCTTATACATTGTAGACGTTGTACTTCCTACAGCTACATTTTTGCTCCTATTTTCTATGGTTCTCATCATTTTTATCGTTCTTTCTATCGTCGTCTTCCCCTGTGAACAGGTTAAACAAGGAACCACCTAATCTTTCCTTCAGGAAGAAAGAGAAAGGTGGAATTAATTTCACCTCAACAGTTGCCAATACACATCTGGATCTTGAAACAGTGAAAGCAATATGTAGTGAATACAGAATACACAATGCTGATGTCAATCTTAGGTGTGATGCAACTGCCGATGACCTCATTGACGTTATTGAGGGCAGTAGGGTCTATATGCCTTGCATCTATGCAGTAAACAAGATTGATCAGATAACAGTGGAAGAGCTGGAGATTCTGGATAGACTTCCACATTATTGTCCAGTCAGGTAACCCCTTCCATAAGACTAAAGTTTTGTGAGTGTTTGGTTTGAATTGCAAAACATGAATGTAAATTGGAGTCTGCAAGTGGATATTTGAGTGTTGAAATGGTGTCAATGCAGTGAAATACCATCTTTTGAAGGTTGTCTTTGGTCAAATGATTTCTTTTTGCAGTAAAGGGCATCAGATGATTTTCAATTGATTTCTGAATAGTAAATATCTACCTTTAATAATTTTAGTTCGGTTCGCTTTCCTGTTATACCAGAAACCTGAAACCTGAAATTGTTTTGCAAAAAAATCACCAGCAACATTATTATGTGGCTATGAATAGATATTTATCTTATATATTTGGAATGACACTGCTGCAGTGCTCACCTGGAATGGAACCTTGATGGTCTGCTTGAGAAGATATGGGAATATCTTGCTTTAACTCGCATATACACAAAGCCCAAGGGGATGAATCCGGATTACGAAGACCCTGTAATCCTATCATCCAAGAAGAGGACAGTCGAGGACTTCTGCGAGCGAATTCACAAGGATATGCTCAAACAATTTAAGTTGTGAGTGCCTTTTCTAAAACTTCATTACCCAACTTTCCTCGAACTTCAGACTTTGAATGTCCGTTAACGACAATTTGCGCATGAAGTATTTGGGTTCTAGTTTGTACTTCCGAACGGAATATTCAGAAATTGTTCTTTATTTTTTTGTTCAGAATGTGACAATTGCTTTGTGAAAGTAACATCCACACAAAAATGAGAACGAAAAATATCTTTGCTTCATGAAACCATAACTGAGAGGTGGCACTGCCTTCTGTAATAAACTTCCATCTTTTATGAAGCGTGTTGTAATTTGTAAAACTAGTTAAGTGGATCCTCTGAATGTGATTCAGTTACTGCACATGCATGTAACGGCCATAATTATGAGTTCTCTATTTTAGCTGAATATCCTTCTTGGGGTTTTGAAACTTTCTTGTGTTTTCACCCTTTTTCCTTGCTAAAACCTAACTTTGTGAACTGGTGTATTGTTGCAGCGCGCTGGTTTGGGGTTCAAGTGTGAAGCACAAGCCCCAGAGAGTTGGCAAGGTAAATAGTGCATGCTTAGCCCATGTTTATTTGGTTGCTCTTATTTCTTCCCGCATATTCATTTGCTTATTAATTCGTATTTTGGTGCCTCAAAACAACAGGAGCATGAACTTGAAGATGAAGATGTCGTGCAAATCATCAAAAAGGTTTGATGACGAAATTCTGCAGTTTTACACCAGTTGGTTGTGCCCTTTTTTGTGATAGGAATATGCTGCGGCAAGTAAACCTGAAGTGAGTTGCTAAGCTTTGGCTCATGTCTCGTGTTTCTTAGTGTTCTGTTTGGTTGATCTAAGTGCAGCTTGATGTGCAGCTAAGCCCTTATGTACCAAAGCTGTTTTGTAGTCATTCATCCGTTCCCTAGCTTGTTTTCTAAGATAATTTTATGTCACACTACATGAGGTTGAACTAGATTTAGCTCTTGGTTGAAGAACTTTGAACGCTCTTAACATTTAGCTTCTCTTTGCTTTCAACTTTGGGATTTGCGTAACGTTTTTGTAAGTTGGAAATTGGAAGCTGTAACGTATGTTATATAAGAAGGGGGAAACTGAAACAGAACAAATTTCTGGGTCATGGTGACTGCTGTTTTGGTGGTATGGTGTTACTGCTCACTGGTGGTGTTTCATTCTAAACTTCTGGTAGTTGTGAATGTAAAATCTATTCTATCTTGTAAAAGGGGAGCTCAACTTTTATTATTTTATTATTTTTTGAGGCTGGTTCACTTTTTACTATACCCAAACTGCCCTTTTAACTCCCACACAATTACCTCCTCCTACTTGTGTTCTCCCCAAATTGACAGTCTTTGTAAATTGTAACTGCCTAGAGGATAATGAAGATGAAAACTGCCACCAATTTCTCTCTTTCAAATCATGTCCTTAGAGCGCTCTCTCTCTCTCTCTCTCTCTCTCTGTCTGTAAATTGAACATGTGCAGCCAAAAAAAAAACACAAGAACCAGTTGTGCAAAACTTTTTTTGTTAAAGTTTGACATGCACGCGCATTGCGTGTGCCCAGACCCTAGTAAGAAGTAATGCAATGCAAGAAAAAGGTCAACCTCTATGCGCTATTAGTAATAAGTTGTATCACTATGCTTTTGTTGTTGTACATTGAAAAACCCTAGGTCGCCTAGGTTTATGGATTTGCTATCTATGAACTCTCAATCAGTAATAAGTTGTATCACTGTGCTTTTGTTGTTGTACATTGAAAAACCCTAGGTCGCCTAGGTTTATGGATTTGCTATCTATGAACTCTCAATCAGTAATAAGTTGTATCACTGTGCTTTTGTTGTTGTCCATTGAAAAACCCTAGGTCGCCTAGGTTTATGGATTTGCTATCTATGAACTCTCAATCGAAAAATCCACTAATGAGCATTTTGCCAATGGAATTGCCATGACATAAGCTTCTTTCCGGAGAGAAAAAGAGGGTGATTTGTGCCACTTTTGTTTGTCAATCTTTGACCGTAATTGATTGTCATTATGGTGTTTGGATCCTCCTCCCTTCGGTTGTCTGCACAAAATTCTCATTCATTTGAACAGTTTGGGCGTAATAAACAACGCAGGATATGGATCACGAACTGGAACCGGTCAGTCATCTAAACGGTAAACAATTTACTGACGTCCTGCTAATTTCCGTTTTATCACTGTTTGCCTCCGTTAAGAAATACTGCAAGTCCACAAGAATCAACATACCATGCACTCATAGGATTCACAAACACATCATCGTTCCTAAAAATAAAAACAAGTGTACAATAACATTACACGAAAAATCAACAAATGAGTTAAATTGATCATGGAAGCTCATGCTTTTGCAAAGCAGTTGAAATAGCTGAAAATGCTCCTCCTTGTCTGTCATAAAAGGGGAAAAAAAAAAAAAAATCATCAATACATCTGGCCAAAACCCAAAATCAGTTTGCCATAGCATATAGATAAAACCAACTTCTAATCTTTCTTAGTACAATCCAACAAAAACTCCTGATCAAGCGAATGGGTTGGTTTTAATCTGGAACAAAATGTTCACTAGATCATGTATCTAACCAATACATTCTTATCTAGCGCGCTTGCTTGCAGACATATAAAAACAATCTGCCCAATAGACACTTAAAGACCCTAATGGGACATTTCATGTCTCACAGGAAAATGGTACTCGCTTACCAGATCTTTATAAAACCACTCTTAAATTGATTTTTTTTTCCCCCTAGCAACCGTGTGTCCTGTCCCACTTTTTTTAGATGGCAAAATTATTCAATATTTAGAAAAATTTGAAAATGGGTACATCAAGTCGGGGGAAGGGGAGGGAAAACCAACCAAAGGTTGAATGAAAAAAGAACGCAAAAAGAAAACCCCCCTAAACAACCATTAACCAGCCTTGACCTTAACGCCATCATCGGATAGGTAGTGAATTACGTCATGCCACCGCCGCAACCCACCACTATCAACGATAGAGATGACGCCATCCCACCGCCGCAACCCACCACCATCAACGACAGAGACAACGCCATCCCACCGCCGCAACCCCGGGCAAAGGCAGGCGCCGAACAGATCACAAAGTGCCCGGTACCAAACATGCTAAAAACACGAACACCCAAATCCAAACTAAACTCTGGCGGTGATCAAGATTACCTTTGTCAAAAACGAGCTAACCGGCAAACCCATTCAACAAACAGCCGCCGGAAGCCACGATGCCGTTGCACCCAAAACCCAAACCAAACTCCGGCGGTGACCAAGATATTACTTTGTTGAAATACGACCTAACCGGAAAACCCCATCAAATGGAACAAACAGCCACCGGAGTCACAACACCGTTGCATTGTCGCTGCACCACCGCAGTATCCCCCATGGCATTAGCCATCTTCAGCATCAGCACCGATCTCCAAACTCAGTGCAGATCTGAGCAAGGGTAGATAACCAAAAAAAACCGAAAAAACTAGAGAGAGAGGCCGTGGGGCGGGGGAGAGGCAGGGGAGGGCCGGCCTTCCCCCAGATTAAACCCTTATGGAGAAACGTTATAGAGACAGAAAAAGAAGAGAGGAGGAGCGGGAGAGAGAGAGAGAGTAATGTTATGGGCCTTTGTCTTGCCCCACTTATGAGCACCTCGACTGGTCCCGGTATTGACTAACGGGCAAACTTCTAGTAGCTCCTAGAGTTTTTTGGTTGTGACCTCGGGTGTAAAGATCCTTTCTGCTAAATGTCATGCAAATAACCCCACATTCCAAGAGTTTGTGCTACAAGGAAAGAGTTCAGTGGCGGCAGAAAGCTGACCGGATTCCATCACAATATATTACAACTAAAGATGCCTAGTTGTTAACATGAATGGTACAAGTAGTTGTCACCGCCATCATTCCTACCACATATATCCCACTATCATTAATGTTATTCATAAAGTTCTAATTGGTATTGATACCTACAAACTCCGGACTTTATGTATGTCTCAAGTAGCAGTATTTATTCATAGGCCCATAGTTCTCTATTCCATTGCTGTATGAACATGACTGGCACATGTGTGTTCGGACTGTTAAATTATCCCACATTGTTCATCTAAGCCACCCAAGACTGGTTAATAAATTCTTGAGGTTACTCCACCTATTGCCAATTGGTTTTGAGTTGGATGCTTTAACATGGTATCAGAGCTAGGTTTTCGGAGACTTTTCCCCTTTGTTTGTGTCATAGTTGCACTTTGTTTCGTTGTGATCCGTATGTTCCGGATCCTTTGTTGACCTCTCCACGTGCGAGTCAGGGATCGCACGTGCGGGGGAGTGTTGGAATTTATCCCACATCGGTTAATTATAACCTCCGAGTCTAGTATATGAGCCTGGGCGGCCTCTCCACTCATCGCCAATTGGTTTTAGGTTGGAACCCTCCAAGAAATTTAACATGGTATCAAGGCTAGGTCTTGGGTGGTCTCATCTCACGTGGTCAAGTCTCCTTTGCCCGAGTCAAATCTCCTAGTCTTCTCAATTCGTACCTCCACGTGCATCCGGGCTGCACGTGAGGGGGAGTGTTAAATTATCCCACATTGTTCATCTAAGCCTGGTTAATAAATGCTTGAGGTTACTCCACCTATTGCCAATTGGTTTTGAGTTGGATGCTTTAACACGGACATAGATCCAGGCGCAAATGTGTTCGAAATTGTCCAATGTGTATAGATCCCACATTCATGTGGAGTTCAAATTTGTAAGGACCAAAATAGTAGACCAAGTCTTTTTGTTCCTCAATACCAGCAAACACCACCAACCAAGAGAACCAACAGAACAAAAACTAGAACAAAAGCATAAAATAAAGCAGTCATTCTAGAGGCACCAACTTACACACTTACAAGCACACTCGCATAGTGCACTTTGTGTCGGACCTCCAAAGTATAAGAGTGTGTGTATAAATTGGTTGCATACCTAAAGTTTCCAAACATATAGACCTGAAACAAAAATACTGTTATGGCTTAGGTGCTCAGCATAATTTTTTTTCAGCGGCGCATATTAAATGATCTGCATCCTTTCCCGTCTTTCTTAAGACGTCTTGGCTAATTTCAGGACCCATCATGGTTCTTGTTTCTTGATTTGAACTATTCATTGGATGTACAGATTATTTATGGAAAATATGGGCTTAACTATAAAAGATGGACAATTAAACTTCTAAACGTTCATTTTTTCCAAGACGTGCATTTCAATAAGAGAAGTCCCGATTCCCATCAACCTCTATTTTTTTATGGATGATCAGAATTGTCTTTTCTGTTTGGAATTTGCAAAATAAACATTCAGATGCGGCAAGAATGATTAAATATGTATTAATAATGAACAACTACTATACCTAATTGTAAAGCTGTTTTTTTATGGTGGGGTATTCAATTTGGGACTGGACACAAGTTTTATCAATCAGACAAAATTTAGTAATTTACCAAAGCAAGCCTAGGAATCTTACAGTTGGAGAGTGGTTGTTCTGTTGGTAATGGCGATGATCACTGTGGTGGCCGGTGGTTTTAGCGGCGGCAGAGGTGGTTGAGGAGGTGAGATCTTCTTCATTGCCAATACTTGCTCTGGACACATCCCTCTTGTGCTGTTTCCTCATTTCTCTGATTTTAGTGAAGTCCATAGAGTAGTCTGGCATTTCTCCTTGCTGTTCCCAGTCCCCAAACTGGGGTACTGACAGCCATGGCTTGTTCTTCTACACGATATAAAGGAAAAAAACCATACCCTTATTAACAAATTTTCAAATTCCCAATATTCAGAATCTACATTGAAGGGGTACAGTTTCTGCGTTATTATGTACGTTTGGTGTACACCAAATGGCAAATGGTGTTATTATTCCAGCTGAGAAGACTAGTAAAAGGAAGGATCAAGAATGTCAAATATTTCAGGGCCAGATACCCATAAATGTCAAAAAAAGAGTCACATTGACAGTAGAGGGTGCAAGGGGCCCTCGGACAACTCCAAATATTCTCACATATTATACTAGTTTTTCAGAAAAGTTCTATGGGAGTGGCCTTCGCAAATCCCCTAATCAAAAAAATTCCTTAAAATTCCTATGTGGAAAAAAATTCTTATAATTTCAAGTCATTAATCATTTTTAGGCAGAGTGTGTCAAATTAAATGACGGCTACAAATACTCTCTCTTTTTTTTTTTTGGCAAAAATACATTTTGTTATCAATATGGTAATAGATATGGTTCGGGCCCTGGCGGGCACAAATCCTGCATCCGCCACAGCACATCGAGCCATTTTTTTGAAAGAAAAGAATCAAATCGAGCGACCCCATTCTGTATGAAAAATAAAAAGTATCAATTGTTGGTTACTTATCATCATTCCTATGTTGAGTAAAACCTGTGTATACTTTTTTTTAAATGTATGTAGAGTTTCAATCCTTCTTGTTCTTCTTCCTCCCCAAAAGGCCAAAAGTCAAAACTTGAAAATTCAACAGCTGCTTTTCTTGGGTCCAAAATAGAGCTTGAAAAATGCAATGTTGATATTTTCAAAATTCTCACACTGCCAGATCCCTCTGTCTTATTTGTATTTTTGCCGTCCATAAGAGCAGATTTTTCAAACCCCAAATATTGACTAATCTCAAACTTACCCTTACCTCTAGACTAGGCACATAGATAATGCCATTCTTTATTTTTTATTTTTGGAACTAGTCGAGGTGGGCGCAAGCAGGCCCGGCCCTGTGGGCAGGCTGGGGAGGCCCGGGCCTGGGCCCCCCGGTTTTTGGGGCCCTTCTCGTAGGAAAAAAAAATTTATATATAAAAAAAAAAAAATTATATATAAATATATATATAAATATATATATATGAAGGGCCTCAAACTGAGAATAGGGTTGGGGCCTCGCGAAACACAGGGCCGGGCCTGGGCGCAAGTTGACCCGGACATCTAGTTATGACATCTCGTTATAAAAAAAGAAAAGGAAAAAAGATATAAGGCCATTCTTTTTCCTTTTTTGGTATATTATATTTTCAAAATAAAGGAAATAAAATGGTACAGGCAGATCATCGACAAAAAATCCTTCACTGATTCTTTTCCATGAACCAATTTCACTTATTTCAAAGAATTAATACAAAGAAAACCCATACCCAATTTCTTTGACATGGCATGCATCAATGATCAGGAAAAAAAGAAAAAGAGAAAAAAGAACCTCCAATTAATCAAACATGTAATGCCAATAAAACGAAATTTTCGCATAAGGGTAGAGATTAGTTCTATGTATGCATTTGCAAGCCAGATATGCATATCTTTGAACAAAAATGAAGTCCTTCTCACAAAAATGAAGTCCTTCTCCTTATGATGTCCAGAAAATCGTCGGAGAACAGAGTGCTTGAATTAACCTTACAGTGAAAGCAAAAATTTGCTAAGACGGCACAGAAAGCGAGGGAGAGATAGTGTAGTAATTACCTCCTTATTTTCTTCCATACGATTCTTCAGTAAGGAGGATTTGGCGGTGATATTTTTGCAAATCAGATGTCAAACTAGTTCATCAAGAACGATATACGGAGAGAGAGAGAGAGAGAGAGAAGTGTTTCCAGAAGGGCACCCGTGCTGTTGTATATAATGGACCACGGGGCGAGACAACAGTGTACCCCGATAAGATTCGAGATGTTGTCGTGTTATATTAATTTGAAAAATGTTGAGACACTGATGTTCAGAAAGTCACATAATTCACGATTCACGTGTGTGTAAGAATTTAAAGTTTGTACATAAAATTTAAGTTGCATTGTCCAGTCTCTAACACATCTGTATTCGGATAAATCTCCTTTTTAAACATGTATTTGGATCAGTCACATATAATTCATGTGTACGTACCTGAATTTGATGTGGGTGTGTGGAATTTATGTTGAATTGTCCGGTCTCTAATGCATTTGTATCCGGATCAATTAATTTTTTTTAACATGTATTTGGATCAATCTATCATCATTAATGTTCTGGTCATAAACTTGGTAGGAGTAATTTCTAAATACCACCTTCAATTATCAAGCAATCCATACTTTTTACCTCGTTTAAGAAAGTTGTACGCCTTGTCCTCTCTTTGTGTAGACATCGGTAATATGTTTGTTCACGTGAAGATGGCAAAAATTGAACACATTAGTATACGTCACGAAGAGGAGATATCTTCAATTCAGCACATGATTTGAAATTCCGAAACACCATTTCTACAAGAGAGTTGTGGTAGTTTGTAGCAATTAACTCTTTCATAGACTTCATCTCATCCCCCTCCCTCCTCCTCTGTTCAGAACTTGAAAGTCTACAATCTATTGCCTAATCTTCAATCTTCCTTGAAAATTTTCAACAATAATGGCATTAAATAATGACAGACTAATAAAATCTAGCGTGATTGAATATCTAAGTAGCATAACATAATGATAAACTTGTTATAAAAGTAAAAAAATAAATAACAGAACACGGGATATATTATAAAAATAGTTTCTCCAATAACTATAAACAGAGGTTAGCCTTCCAAACTAACAGAATCTTATTATTAAATTTCTCAAAATCTCGCCATCTCTTTCTTACAATAGTATGGCCTTGAATTTTTTTGAATGAATAAAAATAGGAAACCGAAGGCCTATTTATAGGAGAAGGTTCAAGGGTTGCTCTGTAATAAGTCATTATCTCAGGGGCTTAAGGTCTAATTCTTACACCTAAATCATTAATGGATTCGGTTGGAAAAAGATCAAGTTTGTTTTGTTCATTGACATGCGGTCCAATTACATCTTTCCACAACACAATTAATTTAAACCTCTTAAGATTCCTTCCATGTGATTCAATGAATTAAATCATCCAATTACATATTTCCACAACAAAACTAAGTCTTTTAAAACAAAACATGTGTTATTGTTAGAAAAACTTTAGAAAGACTAAGTAAATACACTGTAAAAGAGAGTCTACTGATATTTCAGAGTAAAAAAATGACATTTTTAATCCTATATTACTCCTCTTTTCCATAGATGGGTAATCTAGGAATTGTATATTATTCTGCACAATATAATGTGCATGTCACATGATAGGTTGATCCATGCCCATAATGGGGAAGGAGCAGGGTGTTTGAGACGAAGGGGTAGAATGAAAATTAGTCTTTGTATAAGGGTAAAATCTATAATAACCCCTAACCTGTACGATCATAAGAATTAAGACTAGTTATTCTGTAAAATTGCCAATAAGCCACTAGAATAGTATACAACGCGCTTTCGGCCCCTGCTTTTTCTCTGTGTGGTTTTCTTTTTCATATACTCCTATTTTTCTAGAAAACAAGTTATTAAAGAAATGGCACAAAGGAAGCAGTACCCCTTATATTAAAGCAAAGAATAGATTCGTCTCTCCTTTTAAAATCTGATAATTACGATGCTAGAGTTGCAATTCTTTTTTTCTTTTCTTTTTCCCGCTCAGTTAAAGTTGCAATAAGTTGTTCTCCTTTTAAAATCTGATAATTACGATGCTAGAGTTGCAATTCTTTTTTTCTTTTCTTTTTTCCCGCTCAGTTAAAGTTGCAATAAGTTGTTCAAAAAGCTGAGTTAAGTCAGCAAGTTGCTTTAGTTGCCTTATTGAGTTGATGTATTGTGAGAGAATTACATGTCTCGTAAAGCGCAATAAATCAATTTTCAAGTCAGTTTGGGAAAATGTTACTAGTTAACTTCGCTTAATCTCATAAAAATTTACAAGATAAAACCCCAAGAGATTGGCCTAGTAGTTAAGACTTGAGACTTAGGGTTTACTCCCTTATAAAGTCTCAGGTTCGAAACCTCGTAGGTGTTATCAATTCCTTTGGGATCAGTCCATGCAGATTTTTGCTCTGGCTTTAATTGGGTCTCCTTCTAGTGGATGATGGGATTGGTCTCTCAAGATTAGTTGAGGTGCACGAATGCTGACTCGGACACTTGGTTAATCAAAAAATAAATAAATTACAAGATAAACAAATCAAGTTTCAAAACTTTATAGACTTTTAAGGAAAAAAGGAAAATTTTAGATTCCAAGGGAGTATTTTGTATGGGGCCACTAAGTTTGTATGAAAGTTTTAATTTTGGCCCTTAATTTAAAGATTTTTTTTCTTTAAAATGTCAATTCTTGAGCACAAAATATTTCTTTGAATGGAGATTTAAATGATTTTTTTTATTGCTATATCATGATTTTATCACTATATCTTACGGAGTACTATTTATTTGTTTCTTTTGAAATCACCTTGTCACCGCCTTACAAAGATTAAAGAATTTCCCGAAATAAGTTTTTTTCTAGAGTCCCCACAATATAACACATTGAAATAGGGATGGACTTAGCAACATTAATTTTTGTAACTACTGTACCTTTCTTATATATATCGTCACACTGCCTATTAGTATTAGTTTTTTTACAACATCATTCAATTTTTTACACCTTTTTTTCGCAATATATTTCTTATCAAAATTTATTGCCGTCAAAATTATTTAAACACAAGCTATAATTAGCCGATAACACGTTCGCGAATATAATATAATCAACAATCAACTTTGTGAGACTAACATCGATCTATTGTGAAGGTCTAATTAATAAAGTAATTACAGTTGGTCAATATTATTATTATTATAACCGGATTTTTGGGTCAATTAGCACTCACCTCGACTAATTCTGGTACCATAAAAGTAACGATCGAGCATAACCCTCAGCGGCCCCAAGGTTTGGGATGATTGGTCTACGTGAGATTCGAACATGAGACTTCATGGTCAAGCTCTTGTTATTTTGGAAAAGGCTATAATACATACCACTTATTTGGGTGTATATCATACACACCCCTACAAAAATTACGATTTTTTTTTATATAAAAGTTACGATAAACACCAAAATGTTACGAATCATAGAAAATGTTATGAATCATATTGCTGAAAAGTTACAAAAATCTAAAAAATGTTATGATTACCAATGAGGTGGCACAATCTGAGCTATATAATAGGTGCATATGATACACACCTTTAATGAGTGTATATTGTAGCAATTTCCGTTACTTTTTCATGCCCACTCTACCAATCCCGCGGGGTTTACAGTTGGTCAATAGTGCACTGTGAGTTTACAAGCTAATCTGCTTAGCTACGTATGTTATCACGACTCACGAGGCACTATTAAAATACTCCTCCACACTTGGTTTTTTGGTTTTTTTTGTTTTGTCCTTATTAAAAAAAAATTGCAATTGTTAGTTTTCAGTCGATTTTTTGTGGTTTCTTGGCTTGTCTCGACGAGAGGAATCTAAAAAGTATAAAATTGTTGGCCAAACTTAAAGTTTTGTGAATAATGACGAAAAATAATCCAAAAAACTGATTTATTTTGGTTTATTTTCGGCTTTATTCAAAAAACTATTACTTTTGACCATAATTTTATACTCTTTGGATTCGTCTCGACGAGATAAATCTAGAAATCACAAAATCTTGACTCAAAACTAACAAATGCAATTTTTTTTTTGAATAAGGACAAAACGTAAAAAACCAAAAAACCAGTTTTTTAAATTTAGCCAAATCAGGCCTTAATCTTAGATTTAGCTCCCCATGGAATTGATAGAAAAATCAAAATAACGAAGATTTCGAAATTATTCACAGAAAAATAAAAACAAGTAGAACTCAATTGCACATATTATATTATCCCCAGGTTCTTTTTTTTTTTTTTTGGAAATATTGCAAAATTATTCACAAACATGAACGTGTTTTATGACTAATACTTACCGTTTAGTGGAAGCATCTCCAACTCACATCTTCAAATTGGACATGCCAAAGTCTTTTGAAGGCTTATGCGGCATTTTGAGGTCTTTAAGTTCGACATCAACAAACCTTCATCTCCAATCTAAACGTCAAATTCTAAGTATCAAAGTGTATTACCTTTTGAATTTTAAAATTCCAAAAATAGATTTGGCATGAGGAGCCAAATTTGAAGTAAATGGTGTGAAACCATATTCATGTTAAATTCGACACTCCATATGACATCAAAATTGAATCAAAGAAAAATACAAAAATTATCGTTTCTACTCCACGTAAGATATGAAGCCATGTGTCGGGAATGCTCTTAGCATCTTTGAATGATAACATTACAAACACTCTTCTATCAAGAAAGATATCAAAAGTTAACGTTTCTACTCCACATAAGATATGAAGCCATGGGTGGGGAATGCACTTAGCATTTTTTTTGAATGACTACATTGAAAACGCTCTTCTCGTTTATTTTGTGGCCCAAGACAAATTAAGGGCCGAATGGTGATACTGCGTGGGTCGGGTTTTTTGGGTTATGGGCTGGGCTTGGAATGTGTGGAGTGTACAGCATCTTGCAATTTTAATACACGTGGCACCAAATGAGTGGATAAAATCACTAAAGCATTCTCTACACCACAAGACTACATGTATGAACTCCAGGGCGTTATCTAAATCTCATTTCCTGCAAATACTTTGCTGGCCACAAAATTGAAGCCGATTAAATTTGGAAAACATAAAACCCATAATTATTAGGGAAAAAATTACCAACTCCAAACTTATTCACCACATTTGTGTTATGGAAAATGGAGTGCCACTGCGGTTTTAATTTCAAACTCTTCATATCCCGAGACATTATCAACAAATTTAAACCATTGATTACAAAGATATGGACGGTCAAAATTTGAACGGTGTAGTCGAGTTCAAAATGAGAATGAGAGATTATATATTTCAATTTTAGATTGAATATTTTCTTAAAAAAGTAGAAAATAATATTAGGGTCTTGTTAATCGTCATCTCCTAAACGGAAGATAATATGAAAATAAAGACAACGGGTTGTGATTTCAATACAAATATCACGGATGACAATATATATTTTCACGGATATTAATACATTTTCTTGAGATATGATACATATTTTTACACATTTCGAACGAAGTTCTAACATTTTCCAATAATAAATATCGAAACTTTTTTTGCCATTTATTAATTCTAATTTACTCTATTCTATTCTAGGGACCTGAGAAGCTTACATAACATGATTTTACGATTACTCTATGTTCTCTAAAAATTGCTCAAAATAGTTTTCCCAGGATTTCTTCATCTTCCATGGACTGAGAGAGAGAGAGAGAGAGAGAGAGAGAGAGAGAGAGAGATTTTTCTCTTCCACTCTGTTCTCTGTGTCAACCACTAAAAGTATCTCACAGGTTCTTTCCCTTTCTCACAGTAAACCTTGTTTTCTCTTCATTGCTCAAAAATTCTTCTGTTACTTTCCCGCCATCCAAACATGGACTTAGCAACAAAACTTCAATTCATCGACCTCCGCTCAACTTTCCTCACTGGTTCATCCCGTTTAGACGTTCAGAAACCCAATCTCCGACCACGTTTCAGCCCAATTTCTTCGACAGGTCGGTCATATCATTCTATCAAATACACAACGAATTTCCTTAACCGTAGAAAACCAATAAGAAACCCTAGGCTTTCAGCTAAATTGTCAAAGGTGACCGTTGAAACACCGGTCGCAAATACCAGTGTTGAGGAGGACGATATTGAATCGCTGTTTTCGGAAAATTCGACTGATGAAATCAACTATAAGCGTGCAAATAATAAGAAATCGAATAGTGGGGCATCGAGTGTATCATCGGGTGTTAGGTTAGAGAATGTGAGTAAGAGTTATAAGGGTGTGACTGTATTGAAAGACGTGAGTTGGGAAGTTAAGAAAGGCGAAAAAGTGGGTTTGGTGGGGGTAAATGGTGCTGGGAAGACAACCCAGTTGAGAATTATTGCAGGGTTAGAGGAACCCGATTCAGGTAATGTTGTAAAGGCCAAACACAATATGAAAATCGCGTTTTTGAGTCAAGAATTCGAGGTTTCATTGAGCAGGACTGTGAAGGAGGAGTTGTTGAGTGCTTTTGAAGAGGAGATGGAGGTTTCTAATAGGTTGGAGAAGGTGCAGAAGGCAATAGAGAGATCGGTCGACGATTTGGAGTTGATGGCGAGGCTTTTGGATGAGTTTGATTTGCTTCAGAGGAGAGCACAGGCTGTGGATTTGGATCAGGTGGATGTGAAGATTAGTAAGTTGATGCCTGAACTTGGGTTTGCTCCAGAGGATTCAGATAGGTTAGTGGCTTCGTTTAGTGGTGGGTGGCAGATGAGGATGTCACTTGGGAAGATTCTACTTCAGGTATCTGTGTAATTGGATTCATAGTTGGTCTTCAAATTTTGTTACTACTGCAGGCCTCACGTTCTTGGTCCTTTTTCACTTTTGGACATCTTCGAAAATTGCTGTTTTTTTTTTAATGTTTTATTCCTTTTTTGGATGACTTTGAAAACTTTGTCAAACAAAAAATAATTGAGATAGTTTTTATAGGTGGGAAGAAACCTTGTATTGTTTTCACAGAAATTGATAATTGTTGATCAGATCAAAGGGCACAATTGTTATCTAAGGACTAAAAGTATGGACAGTCGGAGTCATAATTTTCAATGCGTAGACTTGACAATCCAAGATTATATTGTAAATATGCTCTTTGCATTTGCTTTACGGGTGCTGTAGTTTAAGAAATTCTGTCTGCTGTAACATAGTTTAGTATCATATAGCAGAAGAGAATCAGTGTAATGTACATTATTTACATGGCTTATGAAGGAAATGCTCCATGAAGCACGGATCTTCTACTTCCTTGTTGCAACAGTCTTATATCTTGAGGGGTACCAATCCTCGTGGAATACCTGGCGAGGTCACGCACATGCTACTTTCAAATTGTAGTTCGAAACAAATTTGTGAGTTTGAACAAGTATCTGATATTTCTCAAATTAAGACAAATGTATGAGCAAAGAATATTTAATAATGAGATCTGGTATTTCCATTAGCATCTATTACAATCTAATGGAAACACCAGTGAAATTCACCCGATGATGATTAAGGTAAAGGGTATGGGGTATTTGGATCCTCTAATCTCTTATGATGCTTGAAGAAGGAAAAGTATAGATTTGATAATAAGAGAATTTCTAGCCTCTATCGTTGAAAGGAGACATAAATCTTCTTTTTTCTGCAACCTATTTAATTTCAAGTTCTCTATGTACTTACACTATATATATAAATATATGCACACATTCCTTTATGTCCGTGTGTATGTTTTGAGTGTCCGTTTGTAGGCATACTAAGGCTAAATTTAAACTTTTTTCTGTTGTCCTGCCGGCGTTATGTGGTATTCCTTTGTATGTGTGATGCATCTATGTTTCAAGGAACTGCTTCTTCCACCATATCAAGTCTGCAAAATTGCACTTGCTGGGCGTAAGTAACCAAAATGGCTGAAGTTTTGAAGTGAACTATAAATGGGTTTTTTGTTGTAGTGGTTGATGATCTTTCAATGTGTAATAACACGAGTTTGTGATTGATTAATTAAGTGTGGACATGTGATGATCTGCAGGACCCAGATTTATTACTACTGGATGAGCCCACTAATCATCTTGATCTTGAAACAATTGAGTGGCTGGAACGATACCTTAATATGCAAGATGTGCCTATGGTCATTATATCCCATGACAGGGCTTTCCTTGACCAGCTCTGTACCAAAATTGTGGAAACTGACATGGGTGTGTCGAGGACATATGTGGGCAATTATTCTGAGTATGTCGCTGCAAAGGCAGCCTGGATTGAAACACAGTATGCAGCATGGGAGAAGCAGCAAAAGGAAATTGATCACACAAAGGACTTGATAAGCAGATTAAGCGCAGGAGTAAATGCTGGCCGTGCATCTACTGCTGAAAAGGTGTACTAATTTACTGATTTATTCCATTCTGTGAATGCATGTTCTTATTCATAGTATTATAACAGAAGTAGGTATGTCTGATTAGTGATTAGTCATGAATCTTTATTATCCTGAGCAATCTCTAGGTATTCAGTTCTATGTCACCATCCTTTAGATTTGTTTGATAGAAACTAACTTCCTACCAATGCTTTGAAATAAGAGGAAGACAGTCACTCACTGTGGTATCTCAGGTCCTGCCAAGTTTTTTTTCTGGGGTTTAAATCATCTCCACTTTACAGGATAAAGCATTCTTAAATCTTTGGGTGTTCACGACACGGGTGACATTATTTTTTTTGGAGGTGGAAAATTCTTCCTGTTGTTGAAATGTAGCCCTGTTAAAGAGCAGTTTGCAACATGGGTAGCATTATTGTTTTTTGGAGGGGGTAAATTCTACTCGTTTCTTGAAATGTGGTTCTTTTGAGAGGGGTGGAATACTCATTGGTGATTCAAATTTGCACCCCCTAGTGTATTCTAACATTGTCAACAGCGTTTTCAAAACCTAGGACGTAATTTAGGTAGCTTTGGTAAGAACTTGGATTTGGAAGGGGTAGGGTTTGGGGTAGGGGGAAAGTATTGGTGGCATTACTAATTCATAATTCTTGGTTCAATAAAATTAAAAAATGGATAGGATGGACTCTTTATGAAATACAAAAAAAAAAAGAAAAAAAAAAGAAAGAAAATCAGTCTTATTAGTTTGATGATTCGAATATGTCGAGTATCGGTGGATGACAAAAAGGAAAAGGAAAGAATTTGAATGTGAAGGAAAGCCATTTTCTTTTGGGGTTTCCCTACTACTTACTGAAACGTTGAGGATAGAAAAAATCGTGAAACGCCAGGAGATCCGGTAAAGAGTATGTGGATTGATACTTAGATCTACAGAATTCGCCCCCTGTTTTGGTTATTTCGTCTCATTGTACTGTGTTTGGTAATCAAAGATGTCCTTTGCAGAATATATTTGCTGGCTCTCTAGTATGTTGGTGTCCCCATCCCATTACAGGTTGCAATATGGTAGAAAGCTGCTTTGTTTTGCTACGGCGACCCAGTTTTTTTAATGTTCCTGGTAGTTATATAAACTTTTAAAAAATAACTTCACCAATTGTTGTGAACTCTTTGGATCTTTTGACAAATGTTAGGTCAGACATATGCAGTCCTAAAGCAAAGTTACTTTCTACTGGAGTGATCATATTTTCTTTCGCATTCTATTTCATTATTGCATCATTAATAACTATCTGATTTATTTTTGTGAAAATAGAAACTTGAAAAGCTTCAGGAAGGCGAACAAATTGACAAGCCTTTTATACGGAAACAAATGAAAATTAGATTCCCTGAGCGTGGAAGAAGCGGTAGATCTGTTGTATCGCTCAAGAATCTAGAATTTGGATTTGGGGACGAGGTGAGTAACATACTGAACTGAAAGAGGAGGGACACAGGCTAACAATGTTCAGCACTCTGTTTCTGATTATTGTACATATGATACATTCGTTGTCAGGTTTTGTTTAAGAAGGCTAATGTTGCAATTGAAAGGGGTGAGAAAATTGCCATTATTGGCCCAAATGGGTGTGGAAAGAGTACTTTGCTTAAACTTATTATGGGTTTCGAGAAGCCAAGAGGAGGCGAAGTTCTGCTTGGGGAACACAATGTGCTTCCAAACTATTTTGAGCAGAATCAGGTATCTACCTGTGATCACCAGGGTTCTTATAGTTTTGTTTGGTCCAATATTTCTCCCCAAGAGTAATTATTTTAATTTCAGGCTGAGGCGCTTGATTTGGATAAAACAGTGCTTGAGACTGTGGCAGAAGTTGCGGAGGATTGGCGAATTGACGATGTAAAGGGGCTCCTTGGGCGTTGCAATTTCAAAGCCGATATGCTTGATAGGAAGGTTTCCCTCTTGAGTGGTGGCGAGAAGGTTTGTACTCGGGGTTTTCTTTTGTCTTCGTTTCATGGAGCATTCGCTTCACCTTTGTGGTCACATAAGAATCTAGCTTTGTGTTCCGAATCTTTTATCGGAAAGAACTATTGTTAGGGTGTTACTTTTAATGAATTTAACGTGTTTCTATTATTTTTCATTAGGGCTTGTAGTTGGTGTTTGTTATTTCGGTCTTTTCCTTTTGAGAAGGGATGAACTTTTTTATCTCATTTGCCTTTCAAATTTAGGCACGTCTCGCCTTTTGCAAGTTCATGGTAAAACCATCAACCTTACTAGTTTTGGATGAGCCGACCAACCACTTGGATATACCTTCAAAAGAAATGCTTGAGGTTTGTTCTCTATTCCATTTATTGTCTACAGCTAAATATTATTGTCTATTACATGCATCATCACCCTTGATATTTCTTTGAACTCTATTGTACTTATTAGGAGGCAATATCAGAGTATGAGGGCACTGTCATTACTGTTTCTCATGATCGATACTTCATAAAGCAAATAGTTAATCGAGTGTTGGAAGTCAAGGATGGCACTTTACAAGACTATGAAGGCGATTACAACGTAAGTTTTTGCTTATCTAATAACTTATTCGACTAGGAATTTTAGCATACTTATTTTACTGTTTGCTTCTTTTTGTTGCAAATGCCCTGCACCAGAAAATTTGTGTTGTTTTTCTGCATATGGGTTCCAATCGTGGGTAGTGGATGCCAACTTTAGGTATTAGGTTCATTGCCATTTAATATGATAGTTTTGCTCCATTACAATATTGATCCCCCGTATCATGGCGATGGTTTCCCAAAGACTGTAACAAGAGACAAGCCTCCATTTTATATGGATAACTAGGCGATGGTTTGCCCAAGACTGTAACCAGACACAAGCGATATGTTCAGAGTGCAAACCCCATCAACTGATTGCTATAACGTCCAAAAAACTAATGAGTTGGACTTACTGGGTTACTGAATTCCCACCATCATTTGGAATTCATACTGTCAACTGTTGTACCAATACACTTTAATGATCTGCATTATCAGCTGAATATGGATATCTATGAGCCTCAGCTGAATATGGATATCATAGGACGGGGAGACATTTTTATATGGATAGGACATGTCTTTTCATTTTCTAATGCTAAAAAAATTGGTGATATTGAGGAATAATTGCATATACGCCATCCATCCCAATTTTTGTTTGTTTTTTAGTAGTTTTCCACTTTGACAGATACTGTATTTTTGTGATAAAGTATTTGAAATTGAGTCCGACAACCAATCTGAATTAGATTTATACAAGTTTCAAAATGATCTAAGAATCTTTGAAAATTACGTAGACAAAAGAAAAGTATGACAGATGGAGTTTAATTTTACATGTGATGTATTGTTATGAGCTCACCACCTAGGTAATGCATTGAGTCCCCTGTAGCTGTTGAACTCCTAGAATTCAAACTTCCTCATGCATGCCCACTCTGGTATGTGCAACATTCAGAAGGGTCTCTCAAACTTTGAGTTTAGAGTCAAATTCTCGTGATACAGAAATACTAGGTTAATGAGTTTGATGGCTGACAGTGGTTTCTCATTATCCGAGAATTCTAAAATTGCAGTACTATTTAGAGAAGAACATTGAAGCAAGACAAAAAGCGCTTGAACGGGAGGCAGATCTTGAGGAAAAGTCTCCTAAGGTGAAAGCCAAGTCGAAAATGTCAAAGGTAGTGCTACCCTTATAGTTATTCTCAAACAATGTAATGATAATGGAAAGTAGCAAAATTATAGTTATTCTGGTTCAATATGATCAATTCCTTTGTATATTACTATCAGGCTGAGAGGGAAGCCCGTAAGAAGCAGAAATCGCAAGCATTTCAGAATGCAAAAGCAAAATCGAAAGTGTCGAAGAATTCTAAAAGGTGGAATTGAGCTATTTCCATGGTGAAGAATACCAAAAGATGGAATTGAGCTGTTTTTGTAGCGAATAATCTGTATCTTTTAGAGCATCTGTCTTTGTCAAAAAGCTTGGCCATGTGTATATAATGTGAATAGAAATAGTTACTTGGTTACATTCAATTGAATAAGATGTGACCGAAATTTCAGAAATCAGAGAGCATGACCATCAATATGAACCATTAGGGTTCATGGCAATGATATATGCCTTATGTACTCCATTCTCCTGCAATCTTTTGCGTATCTCATTTTTATGGAATTGCCCGGAGTACCCAATTGAAAGGTTGACTGCTTGGGAAATCAACAGTGTTTTCTGTGAGATCCGTGAAGAATCAATGCTTACTTTTGTGAAAAGCCTAGAGGAAGGTTACCCCGATCGCATGCAATGTAAATTGCGTTCTCAAAACCTTCGTGTGAAACTATTAGTATTTTTTATTTGATTATACATTAGGCAATGACATGCCCCAACAAGCAAAATTGAAGTGTTTGTGTTGAAACCAAACTTCAGTTTCTTTCTGCAGTAAGACTGCAACCAATTAACTCATTTACATATATCTCCAACTAATGTAGTTACTTTGTATACTCGAAAAACTAACCTTTCCCTACCCATTTTATTTTCCTCACATGTCACTTCTATTATGTTTTTAATGCCAAAGGGCACGTTAGTAAGTTATATTTGAATCCCTTACACGAGAGTCGATGTTGTTCCATAAGTTCAAAATTCAAAGTCATACCCTTAAAGCCCATTTTTCCAATGCCTCAAAAAATTCTCAGACAAAGTAGAGCAAGGGGTTGGCCTGGGTCATGAGGAACTCTTTACATGTTGGGAAGCTCGATTCTGTGTTTGTAAGTCGCAATTTTCTCTTTCTCATATTGTCTTCCCACAATTGTTTAGAAAATCCTACCTATAATAAAAGGAAAAACTCCCACTCATCTTTCGGCCTTTCTTTTTTATGCCCCCTTCTGTCCTTAGATAACTCTATATTCACAGTAATGCCCTTAAGGGCGTATTCCTTGTGTCGGCCATATTTTCTCTTTTTTGACTAATAGTCACATAATTGGTACCACTTGGCGTAGAAAGCGTGAAACTTAAATGCATGTGTGGAAAAAACAGCATGTGTGGAAAAAATAGGATTTGTGGAAAAAAACACATGGATGTGTGGAAAAAGCAGCATTTGTGGAAAAAATAGGATTTGTGGAAAAAAAACACATGGATCAAAATGGGACACGTAGATAGCAAACTCATGCACGTCTCTTTTTGTTTTTTTTCCATATCTGCAAATACACAGAACATTTTGAAAATCTCTCTCTCTGTGTCTGTATGTCTGTCTCTCTCTTCAAAACTCTCTTTTAGTTATCCATCCATTTACATCGGCGCTTTCAATGAGGCATGTTGAGGCATGCAAAGTTGGAAGGGATTTCATATACTCCTACTAGATCTACATCTCAAGAGAATGCCCTAGATTACAAATCGATCAGATGCGAACTACCCCAAAATTTCAACCTCGGATCGTATAAAGCTCAGAAATCCAGCGATGGTCGGCGGCTCCAGCTACGATTAACAAGAGGTCTCTCTCTCCCTCACACACACACACACACTCACACCTACATTATCACTCACTCTAACGATTGTTTATGTCTCTTTTTTTAATCGTCAGATTCAAACCATGCACCTTAACCTCGTATAAAGCTCAACAAATGCGGCAACGATTGACGGCTCCGGCTACGATTTACGACAGGTCTCTCTCTCTCTCTCTCTCTCTCTCACTCTATTACTTACTCTCCGATTGTTTTTGTCTCTTTTGTTCTCTTCTTTGACTGTAGGCATTTGGTTGATTCTAATCCCTTCAAACTGAAAATAAGGAGGCTGAGGATCACGATTGCAGGGACAGCTACCTCTCGAGTCAATTTGCGGCACAGGGTTATCACCCATTATGATTTTTATTGAATCACTAACCCTTTCTGGCCTTGTATAAATGATTTCCTGTTGGACCATCATTCATCAATGTTATTCTAACATATTATAGGAGGGATAAGGGATTACATTAAACTTGCTACTATCTCTCTCTCTCTTGATCCAAAGTTAAAATTGTTATCTGATTTGACACGTATTTGCTGATAATGATATTATTGCATGGCATTCTCCTAAATTGGTGAAGACTAACAATGGTAACTATTTGTATGCCAAAATTGATAATGAAGAAGAAAACGAGCATGAGACTCCGTGCGTGCACGGAGGCGCCTACTAGTAACAAGAAAAACAAAAAAACAACATAACACTAAACTCTTTACGTGAAACAACATTGAAGGGAACCTGCAAGCTATACCAAATGTTTGGGGTTTAAATTTGTATGTGTTGCCAATTAAACTATATATAAGTTGATGTTGTCATACGTACAAAACGAAATAAGAAAAAAATTGGAATAAGTTTTTTCAGTAGATCGAATCATGAACGAGTCAACTCAACACCTTTAGCACTAGTATTGAACTCAAACAAACAAAAGCTCCATGAGCATAATTAGGAAAAGAGCTTAATCAAAATGAAGACAATGAAGATTACTAAGCCCGCTAGTTTAACAAAAGAAACATTGTGAAAACATAGACAATCAAAGGTTGCATTGCACTACAGGGAGCGAGCTATTATTCCCTGCTAACAAATTCTGTTACTAAGTAAGGCCAAACATCGCGATAGAAAAAGGGCGCGGAGGGGATGGAGCGTAGCCTCTCTGAATTGTTGGAAAGATGAAAGTTGTTCATATGCAAACCCTGAAGCATCGACATTCCTCCTTCTTCCACTTCCAGCTCCCCATCAGAATTTGCAAAAACTCGTAGGATTTCGAGTCGAGGGAATCCTTCACCTGAGCAAGCCAATTTAGTTCGAGGATAAGCTGACAAATCCAAAATAGTCAAATTTGGAAGTTTCTCCAACACTGGCATAGGATCTTCAGTAAGATATTTTGCATTTATGAAGAGGTATTTGAGATTTTGTAGGAATTGGTGGACTTCTATTGGCAGCTTCCAACATCCAATCTCAATTGGAAGAGGTGTTTGCAGTCAGAAAGTGGTTGCAATGCAGGAAACGAACCAGAGTCAACTATGTGAACTGATAAATCCAAGGCTTGGAGGCTTCTTAATCTACCAATAGAGTCTAGTGTGAATGTCTTTGCCTTTCTCGTTATCCATAGCCAGAGCTCGCGGAGATTGATCAGATGCTTTGGGTCAAATTCCATCTGATCCTTAACTTTAACATCTCTCAGGGTTCGAAGGTTAGTCAAATTGTCCACTCGAAATGGCCACCTGAAATATCCAACTAAACGTCTTAGATGCTTTGCGTTGCATATTTCATCAGGTAATTGAATTGCATCAGAATCAGTACACGTTTGTAGAGTATGCCAGTTACCTACGGACAATGAGAGCTCATTTATACCGGTGCCATATAAGCCCAAGTACCTCAAGTGAATCACTTTTCCTATTTCATCAGGTAGTCTTGCTTCCCCTGTTTGCCAGGAAGGATAAAAGGAAATCTGCTGAAGGTCTAGCACTCTCAATAATCTCAATCTCATGCATAAAGGTCGTAACTGTGCTAATTCAGAGGATTCATTTTCTACCATGAAAAACAAGAGAGTTCGTAAGGGCAAATTTGAATGATTCCATGAAACAAACCTTTGAAATCCACAATGAAAGGCTAGTCGTCGACTGTTTGGAGGGAGCGGTGAATTAGTAGTTCCATCATAGATATGAAGGAAATTTAGCTCCTTTGACTTTTCGATTGCAAGATCACGGAGTAAATCATGCACTCGGCATGTTATGATTCTCCTCCAGTTTCCTTCTGCCACTTGAATCAAACTTTGGTCAATTAGCTCTTGCAGATCCTCAAAAGGTTCCTCGCCTGGTTTTATGAAACCCTCTGCCTCCCATAACCAGCAAAGTTTCTCAGCTCTAAATTCATAATCTTCAGGAAACAAACCCACGTAAAGAAAGCACGACTTCAAGTGATGAGGCAAATCATTGAAACTTAATGTCAAAATGAGTTTAACGTGATCTGAATCTTTCCTTACATGGCTCCAGATGTGGGCTCTCACTTTGATCCACTCGTCGGGATGTTTTCTGCGTAGCAGCCCTCCCAATACAATTACGGCTAGGGGTAAGCCGCGACATTTGTTAGACATTTCTCTTGCCAAACTCTCTAAGCTTGTTGGGCAACAACTTTTCTTGTCACCATCCTCGTTGTAGTTTGGGAATGCTTTCTCATAAAATAATTCCCAACTTTCTTCTTCCTTAAAAAATGGGAGCTCATGGACATATGTTCTCTCGTCCGAATGCTCAGCAACAATTTTGCTTCTGGTTGTCATAATTACCCTGCTTCTGTTTTTCTTGAATGGAAAGGCTCTCCTCAAGATCACCCAAGCATTTATGTCCCATACATCATCAACCACCACCAAGTATTGACGTCCTTCCAAAAATCATGTAAATAAGACTCTAAATCCTCTTCTTTCATCTTCTCTAAAATTCGAGTAAATTTTCTATAAGACTCTTGGTGTTGTAGAGCTTTCGATCTATTGTTGTCTTACCCAAGCCGCCCATGCCAACGATTGATATCACACGTCGATGTTTCACATCCTTGACAATTTCAGACATCAATTTCTCAGCATCCTCTTTGAAGCCTACAACATGCTCATTTTCTTCATATGGCGTCTCTCTTCGTAGTTGATTTAGTCTCGCACTCCAAGCCCAACAATCCCTCCCTCACGATGACGCTCCCGTGACTCGAACACATGACCTCCTGGCTCTGATACCACTTGTCGGACCGCTTTTCTACTATTTCTCCTAAAACTAATTGGTGGTAGGAAGGGTTTCAATTAAGTCTTTTATGACATTTGACATCGCACCTGCAAGTCTGTTTTTAGAGCGATCGTAGAGAGTGGTATTGTGTAACTAAATTCATAGGGACACTTTGGCCGAACATTGTGTGAACAAAAACACAAGCATAGATAGCAATATATACCAGACAAACTATTATTTCTAAAGTGATAATTGAAATCATACATCATCACCCCAGGGGACACCTGCATACGAAACAAATTGGCAGTGTCAAGAAGGCTTTTCAATTTCTACGACAGTTGATCCACTATCAATAGGCTGCATTAAAATATACAATATACATGGCAAATGACTTGGCTAGACAAATACCCCTGGCACAGTCTTTAAAAAAAAAAAAAATCAAGAAGAATTTGCTAAAAAAAAAAGCAAAGAGAAGTTGTTTTATTTTCTTTGAATCGGTGCTGTTTATAAAGCACTATAAGCAGGGTTACATTTGATTTTGATTTTTTCAAATGTAATTCAAGCTAAAAGCATAATGTAACTTTAATTTTTTTTCTTTTTACTTCTATGTCTTTTTTATTTTTTATAACTTAATAATAAGTGGACAACCAAGCTTGGGCAACACAAGCAATATTGGGGTTGGCCTTGTCTCCGCCATCGCAGTGTTCTTAAAGTCGGCCACCTAGGCGCTAGGTTAGAAGTTGACTAATCGGCGCCTGAGCCCTAAGCGCCCCTTTTTTGCCCGATGAGCGCCTAGCAAGTTTTGGAACATTTTGCCACCTCTCTCTATCATCGCCATCAATGTATATGATCTATTTTTTATATTGTGATTGGAGGAAAGAGATGGTGTGCAGTGCAGCTGTGAGAGAAGGATGGAGAGTCCATTTGGATGTACTGTAGTTGGGATTATTGGTGATTATCGGTTGTGAAAGATTAGTCGGGTATGATTGTGTGTGTCCATGTTTAGAATAATGTAGTACTATATTTCAATGCATATTAAATAAGTTCCTCTTTTTTTTGTACGGCGATTTTTTTTTATATTAATCATCGAAATATTATAGGGCCACTTAGCCAAAAATCTAGAACATTTAACATTTTTAAAGGAAAGGACAATGAACTTTTGCAATTAAACATAAAAACAAAAAATATTTGCCATTTTTAAAAAGAAGGACAAAGAACTTTTGCAATCAAACATAAAGACAAAAAAAAAATTAGTGAAGTGTCACTAATTTTTAAAAATTTAAATTTCGAACATAAAATTCAAAAAAATCACCACCCCACCTTTCTGACCACTTCCGACGACCAAAAAAAATAGTGAAGTGTCACTAATTTTTAAATTTTTAAATTTTGAACATAAAAATAAAAAAAATCACCACCGCACCTCCGATCGACCACCACCCCACCTCTTGCTGACCACTTCAGGCGACCAAAAAAATTAGTGATGTGTCACTAATTTTTAAAAATTCAAATTTCGAACATAAAATTCAAAAAAATCACCACCACACCTATGGCCGACCACCACCCCACCTTTGGCCGAGCACTCCCGGTGACCAAAAAAATTTAGTGAAGTGTCACTAATTTTTAAAAATTCAAATTGTGACCATAAAATTCAAAAAAATTACCACCCCATCTCTGACCGAGCACTTTCAGCAACCAAAAAAATTAGTGAAGTGTCACTAATTTTCAAAAATTTAAATTTCTTAGATAAAATTCAAAAAAATCACCACCTCACCTTCGGCCGACCACCACCCCACCTCTGGCTGACCACTACTGGCGAACAAAAAAATTAGTGAACTGTCACTAATTTTTAAAAATTCTAATTTTGAACATAAAAATAAAAAAAGTTAACACCCCACCTCCGGCCGGCCACCACCCCACCTCTTGCTCACCACTTCTGGCTACCAAAAAAATTAGTGAAGTGTCACTAATTTTTAAAAATTCAAATTTCAAACATAAAATTCAAAAAAATCACCACCCCACCTCCGGTCGACCACCACCCCACCTCTGGCCAACCACTTCAGGCGAACAAAAAAAATAGTGAAGTGTCACTAATTTTTTAAAATTCAAATTTTGAAAAAGTAGATACAATGACTTTCCAATTTCCACCCTTGTGCTCCTTCCCCAAAAAAACTTTAGGGTCATAGAGTAAAGTTAGTACATTGAAAAGGACTTCTCAGTGAAAAAAAACTTTTCGTTGGTAAAAGGACTTCTCAGTGCAAAAGGACTTCTCAGTGCTCCTTCCCCAGAAAAACTTTTCGTTGGTTCTTCTTGTTCATCTTCTTCATTTAGGACAGCAGATGGGTAAGCTAACCATCAGGTTCACAGTAGGTGAGCTCAAATCGCCCTCTTCTTTGTCGTCGGAAAAGAGACCAGATCTCGCTCAGCTTCATCGTCTTCTTCATTCGCAGCGGGTAAGACTTCGATCGCGGCCTTTGTTTAGTTAAATGTTGACCCTATCCTTATAATCAGTTGCAAATAGTGCGTGTCCTTGGCTTTAAAACGGAAAAAAATGTTGTATTTTTGACTAATTTTTCCAATATTATAACGACTAAAAGGAATAAGGAGAAAGCAATAAATTCAAAGAATTTGATGCCAAGTTCGAGAACCCAAACCGCGATTGGCAAGGAACCAATCAAAACACCCAAAGGGCCAAAGCCCGAACACCTAAAGGCCTAGACTCAAATAAGAGCCGAACCAAGTATGGAATAAGCCCATAACACCCATGGCCTAGCCCATTAGGGCATACCCGAAAAAACAACAAAGCTCAATACACCAAATGGGAAAAACCTAAGCCCCCAAACCCAAACCAAACCCTAACCATTCAAACAGCCCTCAGCATATTATAAGTTCTGTTATGATATGATGGTGTAAGTGAATTTACATTCAAATCAAGTTTCAAGATTTAGAAACAACGGTGTTATTTTAAGGCTAACAGTGTTAACTTTTTGTGTGAAATGACTGCAGTACCCTTAATATATATTCTTCACCCTAAACAAAACCATTTTTTTAATAAAAAAATTAGAGTTAAATACTTTTTTCAAAAAATTGTTTAAAAAAAAAAAGTATTGAATAATTTTTTTCCCAAATTCAAAATAGTTTTTTAAATAGTTGTTTTTCGAAATTTATTTTTCAGATTAAAAAAATATTTTCAAAACTTTATTTTTTTAAAAATAATGGTTAACCATAAACTAATTTTTATCCAAAAAAGGTTTTTAAAAACTTCGCATTTCAAAAAACTGTTTCAAAAGAACTTTTTTCAATGTTAGTTTTTTTTTTTTTCACTCCAAAAACTATTTTCAACAAAAAAAGTTTCAAAAATTAGTTTTTTTTATTTAAAAAAAATTATCTTCGATACTTTTTGTTTATAAGCTATTTTTAAAAATGAAAAATGGTTTAATTTTTTAGAAAAACTTTTTATCTCTGATTTTCTTAAAAATGTTTTCTTTGGGGAGGAGAATATATATTAAAGGTACTACGGTCATTTTAGGTAAAAAGTTAACACCGTTAGCATTAAAGTAAGGGCAAGGGAAGTAAGTGACAATTATTTTGAAAAGTAAGGTAGGACAATGGAATTTCAAAAAGTATAGAGGATATCTCTGTATTTGTTAGAAACCTCAAGGGAGGTAAGTGAAATTTACCCTTGAATTAAAAATACGGGGTTTAAACTGTGAATATTAGAAAAATAGGGTTTAATTTTGTTACACGGATCAAACGCTAGGGTTCTCTCATGTTAACTGTCCCAACAAATAAACATACTTGTATACTGACGGCCCTAAATTACAGAAACGATCGGAACCTGAACGTCCCCGAAATTTTGGTGGCAACTCAAACAGAGCTCCGGTGACGTTAAGAACAGGTACCCATCTATCTATATGCGTTGTTTTTTTCTTGAGGGGGTAATTTAGATGCTTAAAGGTGAAATTTTGTGGTCATTGTAATTAAAAATAGCTTCAGGAGTAATCTATAACACTCCTGGCTTCTTATTGTTCTTAGCAAGCAAACAGAGGACTGTGGAGATACTATTATATTGGGATTTGGGATTTGGGTATGTCTATGCCAACACAATGAGTTTACATGTGGAACCAATTAGCATCAAAATGTTCCACAAACCGACTTAACTGAATAAGTCAGTTGAACTGGCTTATTGTCTGTAATTAGGTTGATTTGTTGTGAGAGAGTGACTTGTCTCGTAAAGCATAATAAGTTAGTTCTGAGTTTAAGTCATTAACAAACCAAAGTTCGTTTTTTTGATGGGAGCCATAGGTCGTTATTGTTCCAATCAGTTGGGTCTTCAGTCTTGGTTTAGTTTTTGTATATTCTTCTTTTTAGGGATAAGTACTCAAATCTTATAAAGCTCAAACCAAGATACAATATCAAAGCAGCATACCTCAGGCCAATACAAGGACTAGCAACCAAAGCAAAACCAAAAAACCAGGAATACCTATACTCAGCTGTACAAATTCACTATTCAAACTGAAACACTTAAAATGCTGGGAAACTTAAAATGTTGGGAAATGCCCACATACTCACATTCTCCTGGGAAGGAGTTATCAACCTAATGGAACTCAAAACAGCATGGGAAACTTGGGCCAAATCTGTGGAAGATCCTCTTGTAGTCTTATTCCTCTCCATCCAAATAGCGTATACAGCAGCAGCAAAAGATGTGTTCAGGCAAGTATTCCTGAGACCCCTCCCTCTAGAATTCAGAAGAAACCAGTCAATAACCAAAGCCATTTTACCTGTCACAAGATTTTTCTCCACAATGCTTTTCAAAATTGCTGAGAAAAAGGGACGTTCAAAAAACAAAAGGTTGTGAGACTCCAACTGAATTCTGCGCAAACTGCACACTTCATCCACTCTCATGCCCCAGGTTTTCAGTCTATCGGTAGTACTTAACCGATGCTGAGCAGAAAGCCAAAGAATGAAAGACCATTTGTGAACATGAGGACCATCCAAATAATCTTGTGCCACTTTTGGACTGGAGCTTTACTCCTGATACATCCCAGGCAGAACTTGAAGTATATGGACCACTAGAATGGGGAAGCCACCTCACTGAATCCTCCAACTTGTTTGCATCTGTTGAACACTTCATCCGAGCTGCCAAATGTTCATAATTTCTGTCAGCTTTGAAGGACCTTTTTTTGGAACCTTCTCATGTGGACCCACTGAAACCCCAGTGAAAAAGGTTTTAGGTGGTAAGTGGTTCTTGGAAGTGACTTGATCACCATAGAGTCAGATATGGTCCTCCCTCGAAAGAAAGCTGAACATGGAAATCCTTCAAAGTGACCTTCTTTGTTGATATTTTTGTCGGAGATCTCTTGTCAGAAAGGAGATATGTAAAGAGAGAGAGCATAGGAAAAAGCACGAACACAAATTTGAGGGTATTTCAGTTTATATAAAGAAATAACTGCATCCATGTTATTTGAGATTGGTTAGACTATGTAATTGTTGTGCTTTCCTCATCTTAGCTCAATAGCCCCAAAATTCATTTCAAATTATTTGGATGTTCTTTTGCCTGGATCGTATATGATTCATCTCCCTCAAATTGCATTTGATTTGATGGTTGCTGTTGGTGTTCTTTCAGATTAAGGGATGGGCGAAGCTATTCTAGGCATGCCAGGACCATGGGCTGATGATAAGTGTGAAGCATCTGATCGCTATACAACAAAAATCGGTGGGCTCCCTGTAAGTTGTTGCATGAGATGTGATATGTTTTGTAATTTCGTTGATATTTACTCTGTTTAATAGTAAGCCTTCGTCTTTCCTTGACAGGACTGGCCATTTCCAAATATTTCCTCAAGATCTGATCTGCTTTCGTGCCATGCATGTGGAAACAGTCTTTGTCTTGTTGCTCAGGTTCTACAGTCTAAAACCATTCGACTTTTTGTTGTTGTACATTTATCATTTCAGTACAACGGAGCTGAAACCCTTTCTTTCATTGTATGTCCTATCTCTCAATTTGCTTCCTAGGTTTATGCTCCAGTTTCAACTAATTCTTTGAAGATTGAAGAGCGTGTAATCTATATTTTCAGTTGTGCAATGCCAAAATGTGGAAGCTCTCCTGTAAGGTCTTGTCAAATTAATTGATTTTATCAATTGATACTCAGTCCGTCCAATTTTGTTTGTTCCATTCTCCACAATTGTGCTTTCAATCAAACCAACAAATAATTTACTCTTGTGAATAATTCTTTTTTAAAAAAACCACCGATCAAAAGAACTCAATTTCTTTCATGAAGTGATATTTGTTACAGTAGATTGTTTGCCCTAGTAAAGACGTGGCTGATGAAAATAAACAAACAGAATGGAGGGATTACTAAAAATTTTCTTTGTAATGATAAAGTGTAAAGTATAAAGTTATATCTTCCATTTATGCTTTTGTTTTGGTTATTGTGCAGCTGGCGCGCTCTTCGAGTTCAGAAATCATCTAGTGTTGAAAAGTCAAATATAACCTGTCATGAAGTTGTTCCTCAGACTACCTCTCCCCTTTCAGTTTCAACCGTTGTTTGGCGGGAGGATAAGTGGCCATTTGACTCGAAAGAAGACGATGATGGGGACGAAGATTGCATAGATTTAGAGGAGTTAGCTAGAGCACTTTCTGAAGCTGCAACCTTGGCTTCTCACCCGAAGAAACAAAATAACCCGAAGAAACAAAATAAAGTTTCCCATTCCAAGGCTATTTTGGAGCCTTCATCTGTAAGCAAAACAGCAAGAGGTGTATCTGATGATAAAACACCAGGTATGGTGTGTGTTCTTTTAAGAGGAATCTCAACATCATGTGCTTGGTTTAGTGTGAGCATCTTGCTTAAATGATAGCAATGTTTTTTTTTATGTCTCTGTTAATGAGGTTTATATTGCATGAGTTTTGACTCTGGTTTCTGGTCATGGAACACAAATTGCACATCCTAAGCTTCAAGCTAATTTCCTATAGAAGATTATCTAATGAGGAACTAGAGAGCATAAAGCTAATTGTATAGCTACTCCATGCGTCATTCTTCAGGGCATTCTTTAGAATAAGCAACAGATACCTGTTTGCTAGAATCAGGAACGGTTAGGTTATTAGCTTTCTCACATTAAAGGACCTATAAAACAGTTTTCTTGTCCATGTTAATTCTTGGTGCGCAATATTGTTTCTCAAAGTGTAAATTCTTGAAAGACCATGCATATATACGTGAATATCTATTGCACTTGACATGATTAGCTTCATGAGGTTGAGAGAAATTTGATTGTGATAAGACCAAAAATCTCCTCCCATTGTGTGCTGAGGTCTATCTAGGGAACCAACATTGTATGGGTTGGTTGCCTTTGTACTTTAATACACTGACACTGCTATTAACTGATTCACACTTGATAATGGATCATCATCAGACATCAATGTAGATGCCTTAAATTAAAGATAAGTGTGCAATGGATAGATTAGAAGTTCAGAATGTAGAGAACCAAAAACAAGCCATGGGAAACTGTCTCTCCTCCTTTTGTTTGTTCTCTTTTCATCATCTATCAAAAGTCAAACGACATGATGTTTCTGAAGTCGGTCTTGTTTCGAATACCAGTTTTGGAATGTCTCATGCAAGTACAAGGATTGTGTGAAAGACTCAGTTTCGGCTAATCCTTAAGGAAAAGTCCAGCACGACTCCTGAACAATGCCATCAGTGTTTCCCGGCTAGGGGTCCCACCATACTAGTGATGTAGGACGGGATTGGAATAGGGTTAAGGATGATCAAAACACTAAGAAAAGGGGCTGTTTTGGGGGGCAGTGAACAGTGGGCGTGAACAGTGAATAAGAAGAGAAGAATAAGGGTTTTAAGAAGATAGATCTAGGCCTCACATTTAGGTTACCAAAGGCATCACACCTAAGGCCTGTTTAGCATCACACCAAAGAATGCAATTGCATCACACAATCTTAAAGCATAAGCTGCATAAATTTTCATATTAATCATTCATTCATTCATAATTCAAACTCATGAAGTACCTCAATTTATAGACTCCTAAGCATGTATTAAATGCAAATGACTAACTCCTATTCCCAAAAATATTAACTACTACTATTTCCAAGAAGTCTAGGTAGGATGAATGTGTTAACTAATGGTTGCATACATTAAATATGTGGTCAAACTTCCCTACACAAAAGTCACAGCCTTTAATGGTCCAGCCAATGCCTAGTTAATATCCCATGTAGGTCCATTTAATGGCCAATGGACTACCCTTCCGGTCCATAATCGCCATAACTTCCAGCCATATGAAATTACCAAAGTACCCGTGACCTCTCGTATGGACTGCATCATTCTCCCTTGGTTGGAGAAAACTCGACCTCGAGAAGTGTTGAAGAATCAGAATCCACAAGCTTTTCAATTGCACCGATGACTTCATATCGAAATCTCCAAATGGAAATTGAAATTGCCTTCTCCTCTTCGCTGGTGGCAGCAAAGAAAGTATTGAGATTCCAAGTCCTGCGGTGACTTTACCTGGAATGATAAAATCAATCGAAGTAACAGGAGAATCTCTGAATTCACCTAAATCTTGTGTAGCAAACTTAGGGCCATTCATTTTAAATTTTTAATGTCATCTGGCTCTATGTCGAACAGCTTCAGAGACAGTTTGTTGCCCTCTGAAGATGTATTACTTTCTGAACCAGCACCTGGTTGGTTCAGTTTGTTGATCTCAAGAGCACAAGGAACATGAGATTCTGGGGTTGCTACTCGAGCCACTTCAGCAACAGTATTGCAACCTCTTGCAAGGCTTTTACTCGAAAAATTGGAGCATTTTCAGCCTTAAAAATCTGATTTTCTTCCACTTTGGGCGGATTTGGGACATAATCAATTTCTCTTGACATCAACTTTGTAGAGTTTGCATCTTCAACAACTCCTTTTGGTTTTGGAGTCATTTGATGTGCATGCTCCACACTAGCTTGTTTTGGTTGTGGCAGTTTTGTAATGGGCTTAACACTGGTGTTAAGTCTAGCACTGTTTAGACGTGTGCTTTCCATGACTTTATTATGAGTGTTAATGGCCTCAAGTCTTTGCATACACCCTTCAAATATGTTGCGTACAGGTCTTGAATTAACTCGTTGCTCACAAACCTTGGTATGACAATGTGAAGGCATATACTTCTCTTGGAGCTTAGCTTTCATCGCTTGCCATGTGTTTGTCGGTGTCAATTCCAATCTTCTAATATGACCTTCAAGACCATACCACCACATCTGTGCCAAGCCAACAAGTTCAATCTTCGCGAATCTTATTCTTCGATCATCCGTCAAATCATAGTAATCAAAAAACTCCTCCATTAGTGCAAGTCAATTAGAGAACAACCTAGGATCATTGCTTCTGTCAAAATCTGAAACTTCCATCTTATGGCTCAAGGCATATTTTGGCGCATAGGATCTCCCACTTTGATAGAACATAGTGGTGAAACCGTAAGCTCTGATACCAAATTGATGTAGGATGGGAATGGAATAGAGTTAAGGATGATCAAAACATTAAGAAAAGGGGCTGTTTGGGGGCAGTGAACAGTGGACGTGAACAATGAATAAGAAGAGGAGAATAAGGGTTTTAAGAAGATAGAGCTAGGCCTCACACCTAGGTTACCAAAGGCATCACACCTAAGGCCTTTTTAGCATCACACCAAAGAATGGGATTGCGTCACACAATCTTAAAGCATAAGCTGCATAAATTTTCATACTAATCATTCGTTCATTCATAATTCAAACTCTTGAAGTACCTCAATTTATAGACTCCTAAGCATGTGTTAAATGCAAATGACTACTCCTATTCCCAAACATATTAATTACTCCTATTTCCAAGAAGTCTAGGTAGGATGAATGTGTTATCTAATGGTTGCATACATTAAATATGTGGTCAAACTTCCCTACATCAAAAGTCACAAGTCTCATGAAAAGTCACAGCCATTAATTGTCTAGCCAATGCCTAGTTAATATCCCAAATAGGTCCATTTAATGGCCAATGGACTACCCTTCCGGTCCATAATCGCCATAACTTCCAGCCATAGGAAATTACCAAAGTACCCGTGACCTCTCGTACTTCTTGGGCAACAAGAAAGGGCATAACTGTCAATCCCATGTTGGCCAGAGCTACTAGGTTTTTTTGCTAGTTTTGAGTTGAAGGCCACTGCCTGAAATTAGTACCTCCGGCCACTGAAATAAATGGTTATGCATTTCTCAGTGTTCACCACTTGATGAAGTGCCTCCAGCCACCACTGCTATGGGGGGACGCTGAGCCGTGAAACACAGTGGCATTGTTCACGAGTTGTTGGACTTTAGAAACCGTCTTTGGTCAGACTGAGGTGTTGAGAATTAAACTAATCTTCGAGTTAAGGCATAGACAGAGGATAATCAGTATTTAAATGGTGAATCAGTTCATCAAAGTGTCAAGTGTGTTAAAGTGTGAAAGCAACCAACTCATTCAATCCCTATATAGACCTCCGAACACGAAGGCCTGAGGTGATTTTTAGTCTTATGTCCACACTGTTATGGTAAGAAATACTTATTAATTAACATTCTAATTTCCAGAATAATGTTTTGTTAAGTCACAACATGATTTCTTGATTGCTTTGGCTTGGCATCCAATAGTGGTGTGACCATGTGAGATGCTTGTGTTTGGCCATTGTGTTTTGAAAGGGTTACAACTTATGTTTGTTATTTGCAGTATTGCCTTGCTTCTACGCATATTTGCAGGAGGAGAAACTCTCAAAGGGAGTCGCATCTATTTCTTCAAGTTACACCTCCCTCTCCATTGGGGAAAGCCGAAGAGGCCTTGATGATCATACACAGGAAGAGAAGTGGGAAGAAGAAGCTTACGAATATGACAGAGCTTTGAATGCTGACAGGACTTACCTGAAGTTCAAGAAACGAATGGATGCATATCCAGATCAATGCTTCAGGTATGGAACTCCTCGAATATGTTAGGAGCAGATAGTATGGTATTGGTAGCCTGAAATAGTTGGGTAATGTCGGTAAACACGTTCCTTGAGTAATGTTTCTTTTGATAGACAACTGCTTCTGATTCATATTGGTGTATGGTTAAATAGACCGCTTTGGTTCTCCTGCTTTACTTGTAAGGGAATGACGTAAAAAATCAACAACTAAAATGGATAGAAGTTTTCCCCAACTATATAAGACCTTAACGATATTGGAAAGAACCAGATATTTAACAGCTTTTTATCAATTTATCCTCAACTGATGTCGTATTTGTGCTAGCTTGTTGGAGGGTGATTTTTGGTTTTAATTCCTCAAAAACTTGTCATTATGTTTGTCACAGCTTCTACTTCTGCTTCTGGCCCAGAAAGCTGTTTAAAGCTGATCCTGATGTGTGTTAATTTTGATGCTTTTCGATTCGAAGTTTCTGAACCAACTTTTGTATTCCAAAGTTTTGACAAACACCCCATTAGAATCAAAGAAGAAGAAACTGCATGGCTGTTAAATAAAACAATACATTGCAATCAAGAACTTCTTGTCTAGTGATGAAAGACTTAGTAGTGAATTTTGAACTGGTGATTAGAAGTTGAATCCATTTTAGGAGTTCATTATCATCTTTAGAGAAAGTGGTAGAAGGAAGAGAAGGAAATATTTTCTTATGGCCTTACGCCTTTTATCTTGGAGGCCCTTTCACACATTGTGGCTCTCCTTACAGTCTTTTCATGGTTTTGTTCATTCAGATACTCTTATGGTGGAAATCCATTGTTGGCTACTGGAAGGGCACCAGATGCTGAAATATGCAGGCTCTGTGGTGGATCAAGGCATTATGAAATGCAGCTGATGCCGGCATTATTGTACTTTCTACACGGAGAAGCTCTTGATTGTCGGGAATATTCTTTGGAGAACTGGAACTGGATGACCGTAATTGTGTATACTTGTTCTGCTGTGAGTGTCTTTTAACTGTTGCTTATATCAGCTTGCATATAACCATACAGTGAACATTCTAGATAAGAGTCCATATATATATAATTTTTAACATATTTCGAAAGTTGTTTTCAACACCAAAATATCTCGTTTTATAGACCGACCCTCCAAACTGCCCACTGGTGTGGTATATTTGAACACTCCTAATTATTTCTCGTTAGTTCTGGATCTTTAACTTTTTAGGTCATTCCTTCGAGACATCTTATTAGGGCCGATGACAAAAATGTGCATTTCACCATCCTTCAAATGGTGGTTGTGGAATCGGGGGACATGGGTTGCTTCTTTATGTTTGTTTGGCTTATCCTACACTCTATGCAGTCAACTTACTTTCCTATTGTCTTCCAGAACTGCTCCCTCTCCGACAAGGAATACATCTCCGAAGAGGGCTGGATTGTAGCAGAGGAGGTTGTTATAGTGCAGTATGAGTAACATGGCAAACTTCTGCAGAATTTACTGTTTGTTAACTGCATTAAAAGAATTATTGTTATCATCTGTGCTGCTGTTATAGTGGTTTGATTTTAGCTTGATTATCAACCCATTATTTATTTATTAGCAATAGAGTTTTCTTCTCATGACAATTGGCAGGGCCTCATTTTAATGTTGGATTCTGGAATGAACTATGTGTGTGGAATTTTGTTCACTTACTCAACAGATGACTCTGAAGTTTACCATCCTTTTTAATTTGGTAAAATTGTAAATCCTCGCTTGAAATAAGATCAAGAATCAAACGTCTCAACTGGACTAAAATTTTTTAGATAAATAATTTGTAAACCAACCCAAAATAACCTTTCATGTCACAAGCAAAATAGTATGGCAAACACAGAAAAAAAGAGAGTAAAAAATAGCACACAAACAAACCCTTAAAATGTATATAGCAGCCACAATTCACCTCTCATTCTCTCTCTCCCATCTGACTCTACATTAAGTCATTTAATTTCTTTTCTCATGCATAGATGTGTAAACCAGCCGAGTTTCGTAGAGCCCGAGCTCTGTTTCTTTGTAAATGAGCTGAGCCAAGGTAAGTCATTTAACGAGCCTCTTTAAACGAGCTAAGTTTTACCGAGCTTGTTTACTAAATGAGCATAAAACTCGAGCTCGAGCTCGGCTCGATTACTAAACGAGCTGAGACTTGCTTTACCGAGCTTGGTTCGTTTGCAGGGGGAGAAAAAAAGGATCAGGCCAATCTGCAACAAATATGCTGAAGGATAGTACGAAATAACATTAACACAAACAAGCAAAGATGTTGTGATTAGTCTCACGGTATTAGTCGAAGTGTGCATAAGTTGGCCCGGACACATGAAACCATGTGGAGTTTGCGATCCTTTCAATTGAGTGACAACACCACCCATGTGGGGTTATACTTTTGGAAATTGTCACGGCTGCATCATTTCCGTATCGAAATTCCAGTTTCATTTCATCTACCATCTTTTCAATCATTTTTTTTCCAACAATTATTTTGCTAACATGATTTGATTTGCGCGCAAGGTTCCTATCACCCAGAAATTTGGTAAAATCTGGTAATTTATTATTGTTATCAAGTTAATTAGTCCGGTATTCATGGGAGTCACAGCTTTTGTATATGAGGGTGAGATAAGGTGTCCATTTCCATGCGTATACTAAAATGATAAATTGATTTTCATGTCACAATTGATGTATCCCGGTACGCAAAACTGTAGAGGTTTCTTGGTTAACCATTGCCGAAACTCGGTTTGTTTATTCAAATCCCATATATCCTCTCAATTTTGGTCAAAAAAATTCATTCTTCCCATATTCTATATGGAAAGATTATATATGTAAATTTCAAGCACAGTTTGGTAGTATTGTTTATCGGGACGGATCTAGAATTCGAGCGACGAAGACAGCATGGGGACCCGGGTGGCAAGGTGAGCAAGACGATCGCTTCGGGCTCTTCAAATTAGTAAAAATTAGTTAAGTGCAAGTTAATTACCGGCAACAAGGGCCCCCATTTAGTAAAAGTAATGCTAAAAAATTCGGTCTTTATTGAGGATGAATTTGAATTTGAATTTGAATTTGAATTTGAATTTGAAAAGTGAGTGGACGAAGTTCTGATTCTTGACGGATTTTAACTAAACATCAAAATTATTGACGATGAATATTTAGTGCCGGAGTATTAGGGATGGCCATCTTGGCCGGCCTACCCCGAACCAACCCGTCCCCTCTTTGAATGGGTAGAGGATTTGGATATTTTTTTCGGGAATCGAGTAGGGTATGAGGATTTTTTTTTAAAAAATTCGGGGATCGTGTAAGGATGGTATAGTCAGTCCCCTTCACATATATAGGTATATTATATTATAAGTTTATATTTTTTTTCCCGGATAAGTTTCTAAGTTATAACTTGTAACTTGTTGGTTGGTTGAATAATGAAGGTTTTCTCTTTTACTTCTGTTTTATGTGGCACTTTTGAATGAAATTTTAATCAACCCAGAAACCAAAAGCAAAAAAAAAGAAAAAAGAACAAGAATAGCAGTAGCACTTTTGAGTGACTTGGTACGTTTTAATTATCTTTGGGAACCACTTTTGTCATTAGCTTTGGATTTTAATACAACTTTTTTGGTATTCTCTTGAATAATTTGAGTGAACTTTTGGATCCTCAATTCTCCATGGGGATCCCCATTCACCACATTGGGACGAGGATGGAGGTTAAAAAAAATCCCCGGTGAAGATTGGGAAAAGGATGGAGATTGATATAAGTTTGGGATTGAGGATGGAGACAGTGGTATCCACCCCTACCCTCTCCATGCCCATCCCTACGGAGTATAAACTTAATCAATTGAGAATATTATAATTTATATTATACACAACAGAGGGTAGAGAGAGAGAGAGAGAGAGAGAGAGAGAGAGGGTGATCTGGCGATCTGGGCCAGAGAAGCTCTCTTCTTCCGCCGCACGTCCCCTCCCCCATCGCCCCCCTTCCACCTTCTTCCAGCCGCTCCTCCCCTCTCCTCTCCTCTCCTCTCCTTTACTTCTTCCCCTCATGGATTTGTCGGTAACTTTCCATGCATAGCTAGATCTGCTCTCCCTCCAGTGTGGGCAGTAGGAATCTTGATTTTTGGACCAAAGGGGAGGCCGATCTGGCATCCACACCGACGGCGAGCGGCGGCGATGTGGTGACAACGGCGGCAATGACACCGGTGGTTTGATCTGTTTTTCCGATTTGTTTTTTTTTTTTTTTTTTGTTGTAGTTTTAGGTTTATTTTGGTAGATTTTAGGTTGTTTTTGTTTTGATTAGTGTACTGTGATGTTTTGATTTAATGAAATTTCTCTCTCTTCATCCAAAAAAAAGAAATTTCATATTATACTATTCCATAAGCAATATGAATCTTGTTTGGTAAACGGGGTGAGTGTCATGCACCGTGCGGTGCACTCCGGGCCGTCTGATGCTCAAATGGATGACCCAGATTTGATCACGTTGCGTGTGCCAATGAACGGATAAGATGCAAAGGGGCGAGATCAAATCTGAGCCATCCATATAAATATCGGACGGCCTGTAGTGCACCGCCCAGTGCACAGCACCCCCAATTCGTTTGATAAATGTTACTTCGATTCTACTACACAGTTTTTATAACATACAAAATAACATGGCTTAAAAAATATAGACAACTTTTTTAGTTCTAAAAATATTGACAATCTTTGTGGGATTGATGGTGTGTCATATTGTTGCGGTTAATTTTTATCACTGTAAGTTGTTGATACAATTTTTTATTTCTTACTACTGAACATAAACGCAATAAAATTGAGAAACCATTGCGAATTTTTACATGAACATGATATATTACAAGTTCACTCACTTGGTTAATTTACTTGTTTAATTATAAATTTATTTTATAGAACATACATATGACAAAATTAGGATACTCAAAAAACTTAAAAGAATTGATATTATCTCAACAGTATCTTACTCTCTAAAGATTAAGGTAGTAGAAACTTACACTCTTTTTTCTTATTCCTAACAATTTATTAATACTATGCAAAAAGTGTCACAATCAGAAACATGACCTCGAGTGTGCAATGCGTTAACTAAAAAAATTACTCTGGTAATACATATACTTCCAGATATCGTATTGCCAATATAAAACGAATATTAGTATTCTAAACGAATACGATACAGATACACGACTCACGCTTCGTGCTTCAAAGGCTATCTGCTCCTAATCTGGCAAATATGTGTCACGATAAAAAATGTGACCTCGAGTGTATGATGCTTTAACTAAAAAAATTTACGGTTGTAATACGTACTTCGGGATACCTTATTGCGAATATCAATATTCTTATACAAATACGATATAGATACACGACTCACGCTCTGTGGTTCAAAGGCTATCCGCTCCCGATCTGGCAACTATGTTCCTAATCTACCTACTCTTTACATCCGATAGGAAATAGGAGATGTTGTTCCATTCTTTCTTGGCGAAAGTCAATATTATGCTCAGTAAAATTTGAACTCGAGTCAAATGTATGAAACTACACTTGACAACCTGTACTCCACTCGCAGGTAACATAAGATTTCCATATTATGAACACAGTCACAAGTAATTGAAGGCCGTGAAACGGTCACATCACATGAATTTTATGTTGGTACACAATTTCAAAGGAGGTTTGGAGCTTAATACTAGTTGTAACGTGTCAATTTGTATTTGACCTTTGGATTGCTGTAACAACAATGATACGTTCACACCCCACAAGCCACACCCAGCCACTGTTCACGTGGGCCCCACGTGGGGGCCCACCCACTTTACCCCAGGGGAAAAAAAAAAAAAAAACCAAAAATTCCGAAATTTTCAAAATCCCCAATCCTGGGTTTTTCACGGTCATTTTCGCGGCATTCTTGAGAGACACAGAAGAGAGGAAGAAGATTGTGACCCACGACCCACCCTCACCCTCCGACGTTCGAGTACCCTTCACCGGCGACTGAACTCCGGCTCAAGCCAACCCGAAATTTTCAAGATCCCCAATTCCTGGGTTTCACGCTCATTTTCGCGGCACCTTGGAGAGACAGAGAAGAGAGGAAGAAGATCGTAGAGAGGAAGAAGATCGTGACCCACGGCCCACCCTCCGACTGACCTTCACCACTGCTCTTCACCGGCAACTGAATCTGCGGTCTCCCTTTCCGACTCAAGCCCAACCCGACTCAAGGCCAACCCGTCCACCGCCAGTCGACGCCACCACCACGACTCAAGCACCACCGGACTGAAGCCCAACCAGAGTCAAGCTCAACCCGTCCACCACTGCCAGTTAATTGGTTAGTGGAAGTATTATACTCACTTGTCCTTACCTGACTCACTCACTGTGATATCCAAAATGCATTCGTATTTTGTTATTGGTCGACACTGGTTAACATTATGATTTCGAAATGCATTATTATCTCACAATGAATGGGTTATATCCCGGTGGTACAAAATCACCGACAGTTAATTGGTTAGTGGAAGTATTATACTCACTTGTCCTTACCTGACTCACTGTGATATCCAAAATGCATTCGTATTTTGTTATTGGTTGACACTGGTTAACATTATGATTTCGAAATGCATTATTATCTCACATTGAATGGGTTATATCCCGGTGGTACAAAATCTTGTTTTTTCAAAAAATATCATTAATATACTACTTATTTCAATGCAAAAATATCATCGATATATTTTTCCTATGAATTTTCTGAGACATATTCATTATAGTTTTCGTGTGAAATTAAATTGTGTATGTAAAACATGGTGCTAATTAATTACTCAAGAAAATGGACTGCCTATCGATGGGGAACGAAACATGCCACCTTGTCCTGGATGCCAAGGTGTTCAACCAAGTTTCATGGGAAGTCAATTGCAAGAATGCCAAGGTGTTCAACCAAGTTTTTTACAAATGATGAATGGAATGAATAATGAGGAAGAGTAGAAGACTTGGTGGGTGCATTTTTTTAATTTACTCTTGTTTTTATCACACCATTCATGTATCGTGTCTTCTTTGTATCGTGTCCTTACCGTGTCCTGTTTGTATCGTGTCCTTACCGTGTCCTGTTTGTATCGTGTCTGTATTGTATCCGTATCCATATTGTGGAATGTATCCGTATCCATTTGTGAATGGAAAAAAGAATTATTTTGTTTTTATTGTATCGTGTCTTGTTTGTATCCGTATCTGTATTGTGGAATGTATCCGTATCCGTTTGTGAATGGAAAAAAATTTACTTTCTTTTTATTGTATCGTGTCCTGTTTGTATCCGTATCCGTATTCTGAAATGTATCCGTATCCGTTTGTGAATGGAAAAAAAATTTACTTTCTTTTTATTGTATCGTGTCTTGTTTGTATCCGTATCCGTATTCTGGAATGTATCCGTATCCATTTGTGAATGGAAAAAAAATTTACTTTCTTTTTATTGTATCGTGTCCTGTTTGTATCCGTATCCGTATTCTGGAATGTATCCGTTTCCATTTGTGAATGGAAAAAAGATTTACTTTCTTTTTATTGTATCGTGTCCTATTTGTATCCGTATCCGTATCTATGAATGAAATCTTTATCCGTATCCGTTTGATAAATGGATAAGTTATTTAGTTGCACCTTTTCTTTTTTTGTATACGTATAAGTGTTTAAATGCAATTTCTGGAAAAATTTGAGCAGCATTTCCGCTATTTTCTTGCATACCCGACGTCTAAGCGTCTCATCAGACAATCAACTAATAAGCAACAACATAAAACAAGTAAATAGAAGAACCCGAAATGGACTTGAAATTAACCTTGTCATTCATTACATAACCTTGTCATACATTACATAACCATTGTCCGAAACGGACTTCAAATTAACTGTTTTACAGTACCTCACCATATTACATAACAGATTACCTCGATCGGTATTTGGTTTTTTTTTTTTCCTGGGGTAAAGTGGGTGGGCCCCACGTGAACAGTGGCAAGGGAGTGGCTGGGTGTGGCTTGTGGGGAGTGAACGTATCATTATTGTTGCTGTAAAGTATTGCTGACATATACTTACAAGAAATCTTCAGTTCTTTCCAGAAACTCTATCCCTTACCTCCTGTTGTTCAACTCCGTTCCTTTTCTTTCGTTTCTTTTTATATCACCATTGCATACCCAAAAATTACACTTAGAATTTATGTAGAATTTGAAATTCAGTGGCCCTAGGTAGATTCTCGGTATTATTCCCGGGGAACGTGTTTTCGGGATTTTTCATGGACCTAGCACAGTGGGAAAACTACTTTATTGTGATCTGTGAGTTACAAGTTTGATTATTAGAAATAGCCTCTCTGCTTGTGCTTATAGGGGTAAGGCTAGATACATCAACCCTTTCCCAAACTCCGAATATGTGGGACCTTCGTGAATTGGGTATGCCCTTTAAACTATATGGCTGCATTTGATTGGTCAGATTAATTGTACATATTGTTTTCCAGAAGAAATGGACTCCAGCGTCCAGTTTTGCTCATTTTCTAGGTTCTATTTCGAACTTGTAGGATAGCTTTTCCACCGTTTCTTGTAAAATCAGTTGGTGTTAGGGAGGGTTAATTAAGTCTTTTATGGGGACACTCTGGGTGTAACAATCTCTCCCTCACGATGATGTTCCCGCAATTCGAACCGATGACTTTCTGGCTCTGATACCACTTGTCGAACCGCTTTTCCACATTCTCTCCTAAAACCAATTGGTGTTAGGGAGGGCTTCAATTAAGTCTTTGTGGAATTCGATATTGCACTCACAAGTCTATTTTTAGAGCGGTCGCAGGGAGTGACATTGAGTAATCAATTAAGTCTTTTTATTCTTTTATTTTGTTTTGTTTGGTCTCTACTCCAAGTTATAATCTTGGTAGCAAATCATTGCCTTAATAAACAAACTCTCAGAATTGTCTATCTTTTTCTTGTGGATTCAAGAACATCTCGTGGATTCGAGAACCTATCTCGTTTGAACTAGTACGCTAACTAGTCTTTCGTGAATTCCGCCATCGATCAACATAATTACGGAGCGCATTCATCTTGAAAAAAAAATCAGTGAAATAAAACTTTAAAAAAACTAGAAAATATGAAACTAGAATCGTGCTAAATAGGCAACTCTAAATAAGATTTGCTACTAATTTTATTCCCTAAAAGTTGCAAAAACAAGTGGCAGAAAATTAAAATATCCTAAATTAGTCTTTTACTAAAATAACGTTTACATCCATTATAACCCTTGGTATCTTGTCCTGCATCAGTCTTTAATGATCTCCTTGCTAATACCGTTTCTTGCTTGCATTGATGTTGTCGTCCTCATTTGCATCGCTAACTGAAATACCATTCCAAAAAGGATAAGAGATGAACCATTTCTAGCGGAAGCGGATCCATCTGGGCCATCCATCCATGCAATCAATGGCTTGGATTCTATCTCACCCCAAATAAATCTGAGCCAAACATGTTCATCTGCGAATCTGAGCCGTCGATTGCTCGGATGGACGGCTTGATGGACGGGACACAGAGTTTTCGGGACAGCAAATCTGCAACCATTTCTAGCCGAAGCAAGAAAATACGGGGAAAAAAATTCATTCTTATATGATTTCCTCTTCAATTTCTCTTAAACTAGTACATCCATTCAGTTTTATTATATTTTTACTAACAAAAATGATAAATTTACACTTCCTAAAGGAAAAAGGTCGCTTTAGTACTAAACAAAAGCACATCCACTCTTGGTTATCTAAAATAAAAGATACAGTACAAATTAAGAAATGATCACATCAATACTACCACAAATATATTTTATTTTTTTTTTCTTTACCACCTTGAAGACTCGTGCTTTTAAGTGCTAAACCTAACAAAATTAGCATACCACCACCAAAAATGAATTTCTAATCAAGGAGACAAATGGAAAAAAAAAGGAATAATTAGTCATAAATACACAATATTTTGTCAATTTGAAGGGAAGGACAAGGAACATTTGCAATCAAACCTAAAGACATTGTTTTTAATTATGATTTAATAAAAGTATAAAACACACATTTTAGTGAGTTCAAATGTGTAAACATCATGAATGTATTGTATCATGTAATTTTGAATTTTCTCGTTTTCTATCGAAGTTAGATCATCGTACATATATCAGTAAGGATTCATGATGGTTGGCAAGTATCATATCTTTCCAATGTTTTTTTAGGTCATCTCGTTCTCACTCCTACCTTTCTTGAACAAAGTCACCGCAATTTTTGCAAGGGTCTGTTTGGAACGTGTGAAAAAGAAAAGAAAAGAAGAGAAAATTGTTAAGAATGAAACGAAGAAAATGGAGAAAGAAGTTTTCTTATGCTGAAACCAAACAAGGAAAGATAATTGTTTTTTTAATTTTGCCCTTTCTTCCTTTCTTTTCCCAGGAACCAAGCAGTAAATTGGGCTCCCAGAAATTATTTGATTCAGTGGAAAATCCAATTGTAAACAATTAACTTATCGGCTCAAGTGCTGAACAAATCATTGGATCAATCTCTCTGACCCCATTATATTGTTTAAAATTAATGACATTTCATTAATTTTTTTAGTCGCCGGTGGAGTGGTGGTTGGCCGGAAGTGGGGTGGTAAGTTTTTGAATTTTATATTCGAAATTCAATTTTTTTAAACATTAGTAAAATTTCACTAATTTTTTTGGTCGCCAGAAGTGGTCAGCCAGAGGTGGGGTGGTGGTCACCCGGAGGTGGGGAGGTGATTATTTTGAATTTTATTTATAAAATTTGAGTTTTTAAAAATTAGTGATGTTTCACTAATTTTTTTGGTAACCGGAAGTGGTTGGCCAGGTGGGGGAGGTGATTTTTTTTAATTTTATGTTCAAAATTCAAGTTTTTAAAAATTAGTCATTTCACTAATCTTTTTGGTCGCCAGAAGTGATCGGCCCAAGGTGGGGTGGTGGTCGGCCGGAGTTGGAGTGATGATTTTTTTGAATTTTATTTATCAAATTTGAGTTATTAAAAATTAGTAACATTTCACTAATTTTTTTGGTCACTGGAAGTGGTCAGCCAGAGGTGGGGTGGTGGTCGGCCGGAGGTGGGGTGGTGATTTTTTTGAATTTTATGTTTGAAATTAGAATTTTTAAAAATTATTGACATCTCACTAATTTTTTTTGTCATCGGAAGTGGTTGGCCAAAGGTGGGGTGGTGGTCGGCCGGAGGTGGGGTGGAGATTTTTTTGAATTTTATGTTTGAAATAAGAATTTTTAAAAATTAGTAACATCTCACTAATTTTTTTGGTCGCCGAAAAGTAGAGGTGGGGTGGTGGTCGGCCGGAGGTGGGGTGGTGATTTTTTTTATTTTTATGTTTGAAATTAGAATTTTTAAAAATTAGTGACATCTCACTAATTTTTTTGGTTGCCGGAAGTGGTCGGCTAGAGGTGGGGTGGTGGTCGGCCGGAGGGGGGTGATGATTTTTTTGATTTTTATGTTCGAAATTAGAATTTTTAAAAATTAGTGACATCTCACTAATTTTTTTGGTCGCTGGAGGTGGGTGGTGATTTTTTAAAATTTTATGTTCGAAATTAAATTTTTTAAAAATTAGTGACATCTCACTAATTTTTTTGGTCGCCGGAAGTGGTTGCCAAAGGTGGGGTGGTGGTCGGCCGGAGGTGAGGTGGAGATTTTTTTGAATTTTATGTTCGAATTTAGAATTTTTAAAAATTAGTAACAGTTCACCATTTTTTTTTTGTCTTTATGTTCGATTGCAAAAGTTCCTTGTCCTTTCATTAAAAAATGTCAAATGTTTTGGATTTTTGGCTAAGTGGCCCAAAAACAAAAACCAAGGTGGCATCTCATACATTCCTGAAGATAATAAGATAAGGATAATAGAGATTAAAAAAAAAAAAGGATAAAAAATGGAGCATTGAAAATGAAACATAAGAAAGCAAAAACTACAGATTCGCATTCATAGAAATCCAAACCACCAAAAATACACAAGCAAGTTTATTTATTTATTTATTCCCTTCCATTCTTGACCCATTAATTGGTTCGAAGAAAATTGATTCGCTGAGAGAGAAACGGTTTGTGTGTGTGTGAGATAGAAATATGATAGATTTTGAAATTGGAAAGGATCCGTTCTCAATCTTTCACATTTCATCTCGCGATATAGCAGAAGACACAACGATTCTAGTGAGCACAATCAATCTAGAAACAAGAATAATAAAGATGAAGAACGCTAGGAAAGCAAGAAAACCAAGGACATAAGAACGCAAGAAATTTACTTGGTTCACTACACAGGTTGTGTAGCTAATCCACGGGGAGAAGAGACGAATTAGTCCACTATAATCAATAACGATTACAATCTCCAATCTTCTACCAATGTATCTCTCAATCTCTCTGGGTTTCGTTCTCGAAAACAAGCTTAGAAAACCCTAAAACAGAACAAACATATAAATAGGTTGTCGTGCGGGCCTTGCTGATTTGGACCAAGCTTCTCTAGTTTGGACCAAGACCCCCTGGACGGACCAAGGTACCCTCATCCGGACTAGCGATGCTGGGAGCTCCAATTTTGTCTTCTGTGGTGTGGTGTGGTATGGACCACCTAAGTTATGGTTCGAGATATTCTGCAAGCTCCAGTTTCGTGCCGCGTGTTATGGTCCGGACCACCGAAGTCATGGTCTGGACCAGAGATGTATTCTGAAGCCACACTCAACAAATTTTGAACTTGAATAATAAAAGACCTCGGATCAATTGGAACTCAACTTTGAAATTCAATCTCAACTCTCTAATCTGCTACGGACTATAGTTGTGAGAGAAACATAATGCATAACCTCTCTCCAAAATAACATTGATGAGACCCATGTGTATCAAACATTTTGGGATTATTTACATACGACCTACACCAATCTTCCCACTTAATGTGCGTATTTTCCAAATAAAGTCATTTTCTTACAAAATTATAATTTTATTGCATGAAAATAAATACAAGCAGCAGAAGACGAGAGCAAACCCCTTCAAACAACAAAACAGAGCAGAACCAAGAACACATCTAAAGAAAACAAATCCAAAACCAAGAGCCCTACAACCTACCTTTATTCCAGTACATTGTGCACTTGCTGATAAGGAAACAAAGCATTAATGTAACATTTAAGACCACCTTTTGGTAACCCTGACCTTGAAACCATGCTTCATATAGAGGATTATGGAAACATTAGGAGCCACAATGTGCCCTTTCACCAACTGGACATGATAGTTGTGGATCATAGCTGCGGCTACCACCTTCAGTTGAGTGAAAGCCACTTCCTTTCCAAGACAAGTCCTCGGCCCTGCATTGAAGGCCAAGAACTTATACGATGGCTCATGTCTGATCGTTCCCCGATCAGAAATCCATCTTTCTGGCTTGAACTCGAAGGAATCCTCTCCCCATATAAATGCCATCCTTCCCATTGCATAAAGGGAGAACATTACCTTCATCTTTGGATGAACATGATGACCGCTAGGAAGGACATCTGGTTGAAGAGGCTCTTTGTGTTGGAATGGAACCGGTGGATAGAGCCTCAATGACTCACATAGTGCACTGTGCAAATAAACTAGCTTGCCCACTTCTTCTACATTGAATAGCCTCCATTTGTTTCCTTCTTCAGCCGGTATAACCGATTTGAGTTCTTCTCTAAGCTTAGCTTCAACGTCTGGGTGTGTTGAAACTAGCCAGAGAAACCATGTGAGAGCTGAACTGGTGGTGTCTCGCCCTGCGATCATAAAATTAAGAATGGTGTCTCTTAAGAACTTGTCATCGCTTTTTAATCCTCCAATCATCTCGTCTTCTTGTATATATGATGTCAATAGATCAACACCTTCTTGCGGTACTTCCAAATTTCTCCCGTTGCTAAGTTCATCTCTCTTCATTGTGATGTATTCACCTATGATGCGGTCTAGAGTTTCGCATGCCTTGCTCAATTTCTTCTCATGTCCGATTCCTAGCCACCTTTGGAGCTTCCAAATGCTTTCGGGCACTACATGGCGAGTGAATACTGCTTCCTCAGCATCATCCATGGCTTTCGAGAAAGGAACGTCAAGGAGTTCAGATGAGAGGCAACAAGGGTCATATCCAGTTACTAAAATGCAAGTGGTATCAAAGGTAAACCTTTGAAACAAGTCTTGCAAATCAACAACTAGGCCTTTTTTGGACACATGCTCAAGAATAGGGATCAAACCTTTCTCCACCTTATCCTGGCTCGTCTTGACTAAACACCGGTGGAAACGGTGGTGACCAATCTGCAATCGAGCAAGTCTCCTCTGGTTCCGCCACGAATCTCCATCAGAATTGAAGATCCCAGCTCCCAAAAAATCGAATATCTTTAGGAACTGAGGACCTTTAGGAAAATTCAAAAAGTTGGCACTCATGATATAGTGTATGTTGGCCGGATCTGCTGTAGCCAACATGTCCATATTAGAAAACCAAGGACCTTTAATGAGGAAAGTACCCCCGGTTTTACCCAGAAGATCCGTGCAACTATCATGAATCCACCGGACATGAAGAAGAAGAGAGGGCAACATTCCAACTAGCGGCCAGTTCCGTGGGATCCCAGGGCGGGTTCCCCAGAACAAAAGAAAGAGAAAACATAAGACTGCTAGTAGGATTTCAGAGTAACCTAGAGAAGCCATTTGGGTTTCTCAAGCTAAGAAGTATAAAAGGTTCACTTGGAAGCCTGGAGCTTTATATTACTTGTAATCTACAGTTTTCTGAACTGACACTAAGGGACAAGAAATAAGGGCTTAAATGTATAAAAGGATATGTATACAACAACAATAACTGAACCCATTTAGCCCCCAATCATTGAAGGTATGGGCGGGGAATGATTGGAGACAGATCTAATCTTTTGCGATATGTACAAAGTAGCTGCTCTTAGAATACTAATGAAACAGTGGCCCCCCTAAACCTCCAAGAACCAAGAAGCTATAGGGATGTTTTGCTGCAAAACCATGCCCCGAATTAAACCCGAAAAACATTAGGGAGGGCAGGCCTAGAGACCGAAATTGTTGAGAGTGCCTTGAATTTGGCTTGGGGGAACCACGTATATCTTTGTCTCGTGTGATTGCTTGTTGTTTTGTTTGTTTTCTTCTAACTTAGTCGCATTCATAACGTTCGTTACAACAAAAATCAATTTTTGTGCTCGTTACTATGCTTCATTCATTCATGGTCCAGAGCATCTCACTAATGAGCACATAATATACTAAGATAAGTATAGGTAACATTTTTCTTTTGGTAATGCAAGGTGTCCCGAGCCAGCTTGCGCGCACCTCGAACTAAACCCTACAGCCCCACAATCATTTCACACGCTTTTGCATGGGGGTGAGGTGGCCCCAAGAGTTGTTGGTAAAGATAATCAAACCTAAAACCTTAAGTGGGAGCAAACCCCTAAGTCCCAGGCCAAGATCATTTGGCCAGCCCCTCGGGGTTAAGTATAGGTAACTTGTTGGTTCCATCATCAATGCCTCTTCAACTAAAACATCATGATGAAAAGATGCTACCAAGAAATTAAGGGCCTTAAAGTGCAAACTTCACAAAAAATACCTGTATGTTTTTTACCTACCAACTAATGCTTCATTGGTTTGATTGTCTCTTTCTCAACAAGAAAAATGAATATTGCATGTCCATTGCACCGCTTGGCTGTATGCACGATCAGTAATTTGTTGTTATTTGATTCTGTGGACAAAAGTTGAACTGCAACATTGATTCTTAATTTGACTTTGAGAAAATCTGGACATATTCTATTATGGCAGCTACTTGTGAACAAGTTCTTGAAAGCCTTTTTCGCTTGCTTTAGGTAACGAGTAACGGATCTCCAAAAATTCAAGAATCAAACTAGAGTCCATGTTTTGGCCATCAAATTTTCTGGTCATGGTCTGTAACAAGTATCATATTAGATGGTTTTTCTTTAGGATCTTTCTATTATCCGCCCACTGGGCGGACGGTAAAACACCGAACAATCATAATTCTTACATGTAAGAATTCAGATTCTATACACTTTATTGTTCGCCCATTGGGCGGACGGTAGATTAATCCTTTTCTTTAAAGTGTTTGCCACAACATTACTGCTAGCTCTGAGAGGGTGTAGCTTAGTTTGTTCGACTGTTGTTTGTTTATTTTCGATGTACAATACTATATAACATTACTTTGAGTTATTACATTGCCTATTCTAATATGGGACACGATGGCTTAGCAGAAAAAAGAAAAATGGGACACGATGACACTTGATTACTCTGCGTCTTAATTCACGCTTACTTGCACATGAACTGTGGCTTGTGATTCGTGCATTGTGAAATTTCTCTCACGTTGTTTCTATCTATCTTGATGGCGTTCCGTATCTTTATTTATCAATGAGAAACATGCACTTTGCACGGGTTGTTCCACTAAAGCTCAATTATGTGAAAACCGGATTCCACCATTATACAGAATTCATGGAGGAGAAAATGGATGCCTGCCAATCATTTTTCTACATTCAAATTACAAACATTGTGGCTGAAGCTTCTGTGAATTCAATTTATTCTGTTTATTTGTAGAACTATTTTTATGGGTAGCTTGTTGTCCACAACCTCGTACAGATGAATAGTCTATGGATCTGTCATTTTCCAACCATCCATGAACCAGAATACATGGAGATGCATTCAATTGGTAGAAAATCTGACCATAAACTGTTTGTTAAACATGTTTTCACATAATAATTAGTTAAACATGTTTTCGCGTAATAACCTTCTAATGAATATAGGGTCTGCACATGCAGAAAAGTGTGTGATGAGTAAAATAAGATAACCAATGCAAGAAGTAAGGGCCTGCTTGGTTTTTCTGGCTTATTTGCTTATTTTGCCTTTGAAACTTACATATTTTGAGTCTTGATTCATAGATAATGGAGTATAAGAAAATAAACTAGGATGACAAAACAGGCGCAAAGAAGATCCAATTTCAAATAGTCAAGAGTACCGTTCAAGGACAGCAGCACCCATCAAATTAAACTAGATTTGAACATGGGCTGATGACCCCTTATGCCAAAATCATGCACTAAGAAGAAGGAGGAGAGATTTCAAGGCATTCGCGTTGGCATCAGCAAAATGGGATAATAGCCAGTATGCTCAAAAGTATGCAAAAACTACGTTCACAATTCACAAAAAGCACAAGGGGAAGCAGTTGAGAAATTCACTTTGACAAATCCAAACATCGGGAAATTACCAGTATGCTCAAAAGTATGCAAAAACTACGTTCACAATTCACAAAAAGCACAAGGGGAAGCAGTTGAGAAATTCACTTTGACAAATCCAAACATCGGGAAATTACCAATATGCTAAAGAGCATGTTGTACAACACCTACAACTAGAATTGGAAAAGGGGGAAAACACTAAGAAGAACGAGAAGTAGAGAGTTTAAGGCATTCACTTTGACATCTCTTAAGGCAGACGTCATTCCAATTAGGTACTTGATGCTCATTAACGCATACAGTACGAGCACAGGCATCAGAGCAGGCATCAAGCTCAGAAACTCCACAAACAGTCACACAAGTATCTGCAATAGGGTCCTTGGAGAACACCCCAACCTTCTTAAGCATTCTCTTCGATGTGCAGACCCTCTCACATACAAAGATATCATCAGAAGTCTTCTCTCTTCCACGGGCACTAATGATTCTTTGCTCTTCCGAACGCCTTTTCTTAAATAAAAAAGCTTTCCCAGCAACAATGGCCGGAATGGCAGCCCCCAACAAGGACCACCACACTTCTACCATTTTTGCTTCAGTTATCAAGCTCTTTCTCTTCCTCTCTTTCTTCTGTACCTACTTTAGGATGAAAAACTAAGCTTGTCTGTTTACCTGCTATCCTTCATCATAATTTCAAGAACTTCAAAACAAATATTCAGCAAAAGTACACAACACAGAGCCAATAATTGGTGAGACATGACATACAAGGGGTACAAAAACATAACCAAAGAATAGTATTTCCAACATGAAACCCGCGAAAATCTTATAGAAACATCAAAGAGTTATATTGGGCTTACAAAAGAACATCAGAAGAAAATGCAAATTATCCAACTAGGCTGCGTGGCATCCCGAGTGTATATTGTCGGTTATAGCGGGAAATATGCAAACAAATTCTATGAAAAATAAGGTAACAAGCAGCCTATTTCAGGACATTCTACAAGGTCTCCCTTTAATCTACGCATTAAATTGGATTTACAAATGTCTTGCACAAAAATACAAGACCATATAACAGTCAGTTAACTTAAAAGTAAACTAGTTCATATCGGTATGTGTAACAATTAGGAACTGGACAGCATTCCACCATTATAAAGTGCCTTTGACAACAATTCATAAGCTTTTTCTTAAAGCATGCAAAAACCTTACGGCTGTATTGCTCTTGGAATTGCAGAGGAATGTGTGAGGGGGAAAGTAGTACGGAATTCTACTTCATCAAATATAAAACAATTAGTACAACCCCCATTAGATCAAAAGGTACAAGCCCCCTTCCTCTTTTCTCAGCACAAAAATTACTGTCTAGAAATTAAATTGTAGATGTATTTTTCTATGATTCTCCATCATGTTTAATTTTGAACTCTACATATCCAAGGATAAAAACAAAACCTAGATTACAATCACTATTGGTAACCCAATATAAGATAACTAAAAATGCACGATCAAAGATAAATTGGAAATTGCATAAACCCTTTTCACTTTTCATAGAGAGATTTTATTTTTGGGTAAGGTAAAGTCCGTAAAGATTTTTGAGGTGTGGTGGAGAGATGTGCTTGGTAGTTGCAAAGTAGTTTCAAAGTGTTTGTTCTCCCATTACCAATCGTGCAGTGCCACGTAGGCAGATGTGGTGGAGAGGTGTGTCCTAGCATTTTAGTAGTGCTATGGGGCATTGCTCAGACAAAACAAAACAACATCACAACAGCCAAGAGAAAAAACTCAGGAACAACAACTTAAACCCTAAAAATGAATATTGAAAGATAAATTGGAATTCCTTGAACCCTAGATACGACTTAATCAGTGAAGTCTTGCTTTTTACCAATAGAAGATGGTAACACAGGTCAAATGAAAACAACTGTGGTTGTGAAGACCAGTTATTACTTGCCTCCAAAAAAAAAAAACCTGTGGTCGTGAAATGTACGGTTTAAACTTTCAAACGCTACCAAAGAACAGAACAATCAAAGATAGGAGCATAGAGAGAGGAGAGAGAGTAAAGCTTCGGAGAAGAGATACCTATTGGCTATTGCGTGAAACCTGAGACTCGCCGGCGACCTAGTGAGGCAAGCGGGATGAGCAGAACATACTCTGCGATGCAAAGTGTTTACGGGTTTGTTTGGTTTATGGAAATGGGCCTATTAACCGATTTACAGTAAGTTTTTTTTAAAACTTTATTAATTAAATCGGACCTTTTTCAACTTTATTCCGAAGATACGTGAAAATGTTATTAGGAATCACGTTTTCTACAAATCGAGCTTTGCAAACACGCTTTTGTTGTCATTAATCGAACGAATTAAGTTAATCATAATCCACTCCAAAAACGTGTTTGGAAAACACGCTTTCAGAAAACGTGTTTAGTTGTCACGCTTTTAAAAGACGTGTTTAGTCCACGCTTACGAAGTGAATCTAGGCCTGCCTTGAAGTGTGCTTTCCCAGTTTACACGTCTTCTCCTTTCACTCTGCTGTACCTCTGCAACTCCGCCGGTTACCACTCTCGCTGCCGTCTGTTCGCTTGCCCCTTGTTCTCTCGCCTTCGCCGCTCTCTCTCTTGAGATCTACAGTCTATAGGTCGGTTCTCCATCCCTCTGTTGTACCTCTGCAACTCTGCCGGCACCTGACACGCTCTCTCGCCTCCGCCGCTCTCTCTCTCTCTCTCTCTCTCTCTTGAGATCTACACTCTGCAACTCTTCGTTTGCCCATTGTCTCTCACACACAAGTACACATAAAATTGGATGGGCCGAAACAAAACATAAGGTGTGGTTGTAAATCACGTTTTTTAAAAACGTGTGTAACAAACACGTTTTTTCGGTGGATTATGATTAACTTAATTCGTTCGCTTAATGACACTGAAAGTGTGTTCACCAAACACGATTTGTTAAAAACGTGATTCCTAATCACGTTTTCACGTATTCATGGAATAAAGTTGAAAGGGTCCTGATTTAGTTAAGCAAATTTATATGCGCGCCCCCCTGACACCCAACCCCCGCAGCCCCACCCCCTGACACGTCCCATTTTACACTTTTACCCCTCCTTTAATTACTTTAATTACTTTATTTATATTATTTATATAAATTCATTTAATTATTTAATTCATTTCTTTAAATTAATTCATTTAATTATTTAATTCATTAATTTATTTAATTATTTATTGATCTCTTTTATTAATATCTTTTTCTCTTTTATCTTTTTAATATACTCTAATATCTTTTTTCTCTTTTATATATTTTAATTAATTTAATTAATTAATTAATTAATTAATTTTTTTTTATTTAATATTTTTTATTTACGTCTTTTTCTTAATTATTTAATCTTATTTATTTAATTCGTATATTCAGATTATTTCTTATCTTCTTATCTTCAATTACAACCACTCATTCAGATTTTCTTTTTACCTTCTCATCTTCATTTACAACCACTCATTTGGATTTTTTTTTGTACCTTTTTATTTATTTATACTACTTCATTCTTCTACTACTTCACTTCTTCCTAATTCTCCCACTACTACTTCACTTCTTCCTCATTCAAATTTTCTTTCTTTTTTCGTAATTCATCGAACAATATTATCGATGGCTACCACTATTCAAATGGTTGGTCATTTGAGAATGATGTTCCCAGTGAGGAGAGCATCTCCTACAGCAATCGCGATTATACAACCGAATTTAGCATTGATCAGGTTAGTTATTACCGTTGTTCTTATGCATATTCATCATTTATTTTGAAAGTAGTTAAAATATGGTAAGACTGGATAATGTTTTACTTATACATATTCATTATTATTTTTATATAGATTTTTTAAAGTAGAGAAGATATGTTAGCTTGGGTGCGGAGAGTCGGTCTCCAAAATGGTATTGTGGTGGTTATTAAAAAATCTGCTAATTTAAAAGGCGGCAAGCTGCTGAAGTGCATTCTTGGTTGTGAGAGAGGAGGAAAGTACAAACCGCACCGTGGGGTTGAAAGGGTAATCTTGCATAGGAATACTGGGACTAAAAAATGTGATTGTCCATTTGAGTTGCAAGGTATACCAATACCTCCAGACGGTGGCAAGTGGGGTTTAAAGGTTTCATGTGGTTTTCATAACCATGAACCAGCAGAAAATATTGAGGGCCACGAGTACCCATCAAGGCTAAAACCAATGGAGAAACAATTTGTGGTCGAGATGGCCAACAACACCGCACCTCGTGAAATTCTTAGTATTTTGAAGCAAAAAGACCCGTCAAACACGGGAATTAGAAGCATTTTTTTTTTTTGATCAGTGGAATTAGAAGCATTTACAACGCTATTTTCATAAACAAGGAAGCCAAACGGGGCGGTCTGACTACTAAATAAAGTAAGCCCCAATTCCAAATAAGGGAAAAAAGAGTGAAAACTTAAATTGAGGCGCAAATATCATTCACCTTACTTTTCGTGATTCTGAAAGGAAGACAATAATGGCAGGGGATCCAAATTAAATTGGAACTAGGACACAACACAACTAGCTAGGCAATATTTTTTAAGGTAACAATTAAGTTGCCTTAATTATTTTCACACACACACTAGGACACAACACAACTTGTTAACGAAGGCAATGTTTGTAAAGGTAATAATTAAGTTGCCTTAATTATTTTCTCACACACTCTCTATATAACCCTTACTTGGATTGAAAGTCATGCGGTCTTCTGCAATTCTAAACTGCTGCGTAACAGTCTAGTACGTCGAGTTCTTCATTCAACTTTTCACGCTCAAAAAACTAATTCATGCATATAAAGGGTTTCAAATTGCAGTATTGGGAAACGTAACGGTATCGGTGATATCAAACCGTATGACATTTTTCCATTGTTTGACAAACTTAAATTGAGGTGCAAATATCATTCTAACTTATTTTTTGTGTTTCTTAAAGGTAGATAGCAAGGCCGGGGATTGAAATTAAATTGGAATTAGGACACAACACGTTGTGTTAAAGAAGGTAATGTTTGTATGCGATTAGGAAACAAGTTGCCTTATTTTCTCACACACACGCTCTCTCTATATAACCCTTATTTGCATTGAAGACCATTCATTCTTATGCAAATTCTAAATAGCTGCTTAAGAGTCAAAGGTACGTCGAGTTCTTCATTCAAGTTTTCACACTCAAGAAACTAATACATGCATATACCTAGGGTTTTAAATCATGGTATCAAGAAACATAACGGTATCATTGATACAGTTATACAGCCACCGATATCGGACTGTATTGTGTTTGTATTGGCCGATGAGAAAGTAAATAACGATATCGGAGGTTCGAAATCTTGCTGCATAACAGTCAATACCATGATACGATACGTAATGACCTTTATTTAAAACTCTGCATATACCAGTGTCGGTATCCCGTAGATTCCAGTTAAATCAATTGCAACAACTTTTGGATTACCATTACAAAAAAAGAAAAAGCAAAATAATAATAATAATAATAATAATTTACTCAGTGCTTGATGAACAGATTAATCTCGTAAAGGTGCAAAAGGATGTCCGAGCCACAGAAGGGCGCAACAATGGCACAAGGAACCAAACTAAGCAAGAACAGCCAAAGCAACGGCACAGAATCCAGGCCACCGCAAGCACCAGACAGGAGAGAGGAAACTTGGTCGCCGGTCAAGGAAGGGATTTATCCCCTTCCACCCTCTCTAACTGTGAATGCAGCTGCCCCATCTAATCCAAAAATATCAGAAGATGCTAAGAAGACGATGCTTGAAAAGTTTGGAGACATTGTTGATCAACACATTGAAAGTGTTCTATATGCTCCGACAAAAATGCGTCGATTGCCAGTTTTTCAAGAGATATGTCCTGTATAGGAGAAGTATAAAAGGTACAACAATAGTTGCTCTGTGAGAGATGCCAGTATGCCGAACATAAACACGTAGGCATGATATTCTATATATTCTTTACTACAGAGTAGAATGAAAACATTATTGGGTAAGTTTATGAGAACTTATTGTTGACTTAATGATTTCAACTAACTGTCAAAGAGTCCATTCAATATTCTGTTAATGCACGACCACGAGTTTCTATTTTCGATTCTCTCCATGTCGTGGATGGAATCTTGCGCTGATGCGATTTTAACACGCTGTCAATATCATAGGACCTAGCTAGGCAATTCGCAAGCTGTTATTTTTGGATTTTTTTTACATTAACTGTTGTATAAGCACAGTGCATGATGTATATAACTGAAGAACTCTCCAGTGAATCAAAGAATGGATGAATCAGTTTACAAGTGTAACCAAAAAAAGAGATTATCTCAAATAGCCATTGTAGAACATACCTCGCTACAAGGAAAAGGGCTCTTGTTTTCAGCAATAAGACTGGTGAAAATCATTAGACGTTAATGTTAGAGCGCTTAGATCAGGCGCTTCCGATCTCCTGGGAGACTGCCAGTGCAAATCTTGGAATGCTATAGTTCTCAGGTGTCAACATTGGTCGCTGTGGATAAAGCGTGGGAGGTGGCGTGAGATTCCCTTGAGCAGGGAGAGGGAGGACATTGTATTTATCTGGTTCCCCAGTTAGACTGCAAATAACAGGAGAAAATTAGGTTGTATTTGGATTACAAATTGTTTGAGGGGAAAGGGGAAAAAGGGAAGATATAATTACTTATAGATGCTCAATTTCTGTAGGTAACTAAACGAAAGCTTGTTCTTTTTTATATGTATTCGTTCTTCTTTTTCTTCTTTCTCTTTTATGCAACCTCAAGAAAGAGAGAACAATTTAGCTTCTACTTTTTTTCATATCTTTTCCTTCAACAACCTATGGTACAAAAACATCACAGAAGGCAAGGTTGAAAACAAGAATGAGAGCAGCAGACAATCACGGTGATTTCACTACAAATATAACAGTAGCATTTGAAACAGTTTCAGACAGCTATATTCATCTTATTAGTAGTTACAATAGTAGTATGTGCTCATTAGTGAGATGCGACCATGAATGAAGGAAGCATAGTAATGAGCACAAAAATTGATCTGGGTCTCTAAGTCTGCCCTCTCTGATGGCTTTCGGCTTTGATTTGGGGCATGGTTTTGCATCAAAACGTCCATGTAGCTCCTCGATTCTTGGAGGTTTAGGGGGGCCACTGTTTCAGTGGTATTCTGAGAGCAGCCACTTTGTGCATATTGCCAAAGGTTAGGTTGTCTCCAATCATCCCCCCGCCCATACCCCCAATGATTGGAGACTAGATGGGTTCTGTTATTGTTGTTGTGAGTAGTTACAATAGCAGGCCTTAGACAATGGTTTTTCATATGCTCTTGATCTGTTAGACGGAAGAAAGCCAAACCTTCTTCAGGACTGCAGGAAAGGAAAGGAAAGGAATTGCACTCCGTATTATGGTTTCCATCTGTTTTATGACAATTCTTGGAAGTAATGATAGCCTTCACCATGCCTCTAACATGTGCAGGTCTCAAATTGTGCGTGAGAGAGAGGGCTATGGACTTGCAATTTCCTAGCTGTTGTACTTGTTAAAACCCAAAAGATATAGAACCAATGTAACAGCCGCTCGCAAAAAAAAAAAAAATCAATGTAACAAAAGCCCCTACAAAAAAAGAAGCCGCACTCAATTAGTAACTAAGAACATAACGGGAGATTCCCATTTGCATAAAAAGGGTAGGAAATTATTAGCAACCTTCAGAAATTGTACCTTGCGCTCATGTACACTTGATCTTCATCATTAACAATTTCACTTGGTCGCTGCAATGGTCTTTGATCTGGGTTAGACCATGAATTTGGTGCAGGTAAGTCATCTGAGAAATACCTCCTCCTGATCAACTGAGAACAGAGGGCCTAAGTGATATTAGATGATAAACTCAAAAAAAGAAATAAAAGTTGGAGGGGGCATTAAAGAGCAAGAGCACAAACCGTGCGAAAAAATTTCATCACAGCTTCTTTGTCATATCTTGCTGCTTTGGCAGCCTGTACATGTTAAAGATTCATGAAACTTAACATAGATTTCCCACAGATGGAGAAATGAAATCAACGAGCAACTACGTGTATCATATTACCACTTCTAATGAATCTTCAATCTCTTCAACTCAATTTTTGTAATTAAATAATAAGGTACTACACATCTCTAACAAAAGAAACAAGCGTATCTAGTAATGACAAGTCTACTCATGAGTCACTGGTGCATGCTCTATAGCAAACCCTCAACTTGTTACCTTGGACAAGTATAGAAATCGTAAAAGACAATGAATTAATCACAAGATGGTTAATAGAAGACCAGCATAACCATTAGACACTTTACCAATCAAAATCAGTACAAGTTTGCACAACACTGAACTTCTATAAAGAAGATAGACATGAGTCAACTCTGCAAATACAAAGGTCAGACTTGATACTATCAAAAAGAAGAGAAGAATGCAATATCTCTTAAACAAAGAAGAATAAGAGGAGGAGGAGAGGAGGAGGAGGAGGAGGAGAGAGAGAGAGAGAGAGAGAGAGAGAGAGAGAGAGAGAGAGAGAGAGATGCCTCAATTCTATAGAAACTGTCCTAAAAGGTAGCATCGTGAAAGGATGTCTGTACAGCCCACAAAAATAGATATTTCAATTGTGTTATTGCATGTCAATTAGATAGTTCTACTGCGTTATTACATGGCAACTGAATCCACAAACTTCTCGGAGTCAAATGGAACCACCGAGGAATTTAGAATCAAATCATGCAGTAGATCCACAAAATCCTTTCTTTATAAAGTTCTAAGAATATGGTCACCTTAAAATCTGAAAAGTAAATAGCATGAATATGTTCCAAATGCTATTTGAAAAACACCGCAGTCATTTGATTTCAGTCATGCATCCTGAGGAGCCATGAATTTTGGGTCTTTTGGCAACTGCTTTAGGACAAAAAATAGCAGACCTTAAGTTAAGAGCGAGAGCATTAAGCTAGATCAAACGAAAAAAAGCAATAAGTAAACAGATATACACTTGAGAGTTCAAATTTTCACCGCTATAAGGCCTCCACTGCCAGGAAAACTCTCAGTCAAGGGAAGTTCCTCACTTGATGGAAGCAAACCCTGCTTCTCAACCCAATGGCGCGCAACATCAACAAGATTGCCACTGCTTCCCCTTGTGCCATCTTTTGCTGCAATATCGACCTTATTACCAATGACAATGTAAGGAACAGGTAGGCCACCTGGACCTCCAGATCCTAAAGGGGCTGAGAAAGTCCCAGACACTGCTATCTCTGCAGCCCACTTTTGCAAACTTGTTTTTGTCCTTCGCTGAGATAGATCGTGAACAAAGATAACACCTACAAACAAATTCCAGGTTGGAAAAAATAATTAGAGCAGGTAGTCTTGTGCTTCAATGAGTAGAAATCGTAGATGGCATGACATGCGGAAGTTATAAGCAGTGTTTCACTTGTTTGAGAGAGAGAGAGATGGCATGACATGCAGAAGTTCCAAAGTCTCAAGCAGTTTCACTTGCGTATGTGTTTGTGTGAGACACACACACACAGAGAAGGTACATATAAACTTATATGTTACAAGGGGGTGTCGATTGCAGTTGCGCGTATCTAAGGGTCAGACCCGTCAAACCTTAAGGCTATATTGACTTGGAAAAAACAATGATTTAACTGTTAGGTCTTATCTATTAGGGGAAAAAAATAGTGTTTGATAGTATAAGAAAGAGCATCACAAACAAAAAAAAGGTGTATACCATAGAGTAAAAAAGGCACTTTAGTCATCTTATAGCTAGTATGCAGCAAAATAATGGAAGTGTTAAATCTAATTATATAACAAAGTTTCTGATGGGAAGAATCAAACCCATAATCTTATTCCTCCTTGTCCTAGGGGCCAAGTATCAAACGTTGGTACTTAATTTCTTTTGAAGAGTTCAAGTAGCAAAGCATACACTTCATTATCCAAGCAATAATAATAAGACACTGCCAATAATTAGGCAGGCAAGGATACAGCATGTGATCACTTGAATTTCTGTGTCAAGTAAAAAGCAGGCATATTGACCTTGTGAGAGCATGTGCATAGGAGGTTTCCAAAGTTTATGTCTTCTCCTTTCTTCACCTTAACACATGACTAAAAGTAGATATTAAAAGAAGCCAGGATGATCAGTGCTCACCGTTGATATGTGAATAGAAAAGGGACCTGCAATCCTTGTACAGATCATGTCCAGAAACATCCCAAAGTTCTACAAAGAAATCCCTTTCACTTTCACCCTTTATGCTATTCGAAGAGCTACCAGAACTCCCATAAGTTGTGTGCTGAGTTAAAATTAAAAAGAAAAAAAGAAAAAAAAAAGGGAAGAGATTTAACGCAGATTCAATCTATAGCCATTGGTGCCTAAAAATCGTAAGGGAGGTTGAGACATACCTTTACACCGACTGTACATCCAATAGTTTGAGAAGGAGAAGAAATAGAAGAACCTTTCAGAATCAAATGAACCAGAGAAGTTTTCCCCACTCCTACAACAAGATTTAAAGTAGAAATAAGTTTGAATGACACAGTGAAGATAGGGATCTAATGAGACCTTAGTCATATATCCTTCAAAATGACATACGCTCCCGCTCTCACTCCTCTCTAATCCTTGCTTTCAAGATTGCGCATACGCTTCCGCTCACACACGCAGCAAGATTGCATATACGCTTCCGCCTTCCGCTCACACACGCACATGCGAATTATGTGAATTAGACTGAGACACCGGCCAAGAAAAGGAATTTTCCATAGGTCACCTATGAACAATAATTGAATCACAAAAATGAATCGGTGGTCTTCCACCATTCCTCTTCCACTCAGTCAAAGATTGAACAACAATTAGGAAACTTCAATTTAGATTCATTAAATATTTTAGGAAATTCCATTAATAAATTTCCAGGCTCTGAAAAAGCCAATAATTTGAAAACGAAAAGAAGACAATGACAGTATCAGAATCAAGTACCTGAATCTCCAACAACGAGCACTCGAACCTGCCCGCTGGGGTGTCCACCGTTCACCTCTTTCTTCTCCTTCTCTCGTTCCCTCCAAAACATGTTTTGCGCCGAAACCCTTCTAAACCAAATTTACCACCCAAACACAACCACAAATCAATTGCCAGACAAGTCTCCTTCTTTATACCATAAACCTCAATTTCATTTAGGCTCCAAACAAATCAATTAAATCCAATTCGGGTCTTCCCAAATTCAACCCAACATTACTATCAAACACACAAACAAACAAACAAAAATCTCTGTTCATCAAATCAGTGGTTCTTAACCAATCTGACGAAGTAATCTTGTAATGGGTCTGCTTGAAATGCAATTCTTACACCAAAAATCTGAATAAGAAGTGGAAAAATTGAGATATAGGAACTGGGTTTCGGTGAAAATTTATGAAGGTATAAAGTAACGTGTAATGTAGATCTATTATTGGGAAGCAAACCCAACCGGTTGGCAATTAGGGTTCTAACAATTGTAGGCAGGACTCAGGAGTTGCCGAGAGGAATTGTAAAGGATCAAGATCCGATGAAGGGAACGTGGTACTTACGCGCAATAAGAGTGTGAACATGGCGGTTTATTTGGTTTGCAATCGCCTTTGTGCAGGTACCGAATTTAACTAATTTAACTAGGCGGGTCTCGAGGAAAATAATACTGATATTTTGATTCTGCAAATGGAATAAGCTAGAATCATAGTCGCCATGTTCGTTGAGTAGTTTCACTAGTCTGTTTAGTTTAGTTTTAGAAAAAGGTATAATGAGTAGAGAGAAAGAGATAAATGAGTGTAATGATTACAAAATAAAATTAAAACTAAACTAAAACTATGAACCAAACAAGGCCAGTACTATATTAGGAACATAGATCCAGATTTTAATTGTGTTTAACATTGTTCGTGCACAAATAAGAACGAATCAGACGATTTTGGATACAGTTTGTCCAAAAGTGTTACACATCAAAAAGAACTATGGTACACCACCACTTATGCACACCAAATGCACATCAAGCTGATGTGGCGGATGAGGAGAAATCCACTGTGGAAAACCCCCCAAAAAATGGGTTTCTCCTTATCCATCATATCAGCTTAGTGTGCATGAGTGGTGTATTCATAGCATTTCTCGTTACAAATCTGTGTTCTTAAACCTTTTTTGTCGCATTGTGTGGTGCAATTTTCTCATTGTAATTTTTTCTATTGGTTACCTCATACTCCCTCCCTCCCTCCCCATTTTATAATCCCATTTAACACTTTTTGCCGTCCTAAAATGATTATCCTACCTCAAAACTAAATGAATACTAGGTAATGAATTTCCTTTTTTACCCTTCCATTTTGAAAATAGCAGTAATAAAAAAGTAAGAAAACGTAGCGTTTTGAAGGGTAAAATGAGAAACAAGTTTTTAAAAGCGCAAATGATTGTGTTCTCTTATTTAATTGGAATCTTCAAAAGTGACTATTAAGGGGGTGTTCCACTAACAAAAAATTATTTTTTCCAAATATCGAGACAGGTTATTTTCTCACAACACATAACATAAAAAACCGTGAAAAATCAATTTTTTCAAAAAACTGGGTTAGTGAAACACCCCCTAAATGTGAGCAGATTCGTTCCACGATCGAACATAGCGCAACAATGTTGCCTAAATATTTATGTGCTATCTCGCTCATTAATCTGGATTCGCTCCTTGAAAACTCCCTCCCCCGGTGCTAACGCCAAACAAAAATTGTACTCCTACAATTTTAAATATTGTCGAGAATAGAAATATAAGATCAATTGATAATAAAAAACACGAAGGGTCAAAATTTAGTCTTTTGAATTTGTTGGACTTCACGAAAGATAAGCTATTGTGAAGGACTCATGTGCAAATACATACCCTAACTTTATGACTTGGGGTCAACTAAGCTTACCATTTGCCATCAATCCTGGAGTTGTCATCCCAGTCACATGTATGTAAGCTTTGTTTAAACCATTTCAGGATTTGGAATCCGGGGAGGTATTGTGCGGTAGGTGATGTGCGTCGTGTTGTGCAGCAAAACGATGTAGTTTTGCTCATTTTCTTGGTACACTTCTAAGGCCTTGTTTGGAGAGTTAATTTTGGGATCAATTTTAGGGAATTTAGGCTCTTTGGGGTAGGGCATATGTGTTTTAGGCACTTGGATTTAGGCACTCTGGGTTTAGGGTTTAGGCACTTTGGGTTTGACACTTTGTAGTGATTTTTTTCTTCTTCCAAACAAATAGTGTTTTTTTTCTTCTTCCAAACAAAGCCTTTGGAAGCAGTTCAAAAAAACAAAGCCCTTGGAAGCATCAAAAGTGTGTCCAAAACTACGTCATTTTGCCGCATAACACAGCGCACATCACCTACCGAACAACACCCACCCCAAATCCCAGGATTTGACAGGTGAAAGTCACAGGAAATGCGCAATTGCTTAGTCAAAGTGATATCTGATGGGCCCTATGGCTTTTGGTTTCATGAACATTTGATAGGTGGAGTCACAAGAAAAGAAAAAAGGCTTTCAAAAGTTTGTTATTTGCTACTACTGCAACTTATTTAGAAATTGCATAGAATTTGAACAAAAACCTGTATTTTATAAAGAAATCATTACTAACCGACGTTAGTCGCGCTGGGGTGAAAGAGTTCAATAGAGGATAGAACAATCGCGTCATTACGCAAGTCTCTTGTTTTGTGAAAGTAGGAGAAGAATTTAGCTTCGCAAAGCTATGGTAGATGTCTTTCGCTCAAGTATAAAATATAAATAGTTTTCTTTTCTTTTTCTGTATTTTGATTCCGTGATGGTAAAAAATGTAACAATTCATAACATTGACACGTAAACAATTATGATTTGGACTGTAACCAAACAAGACCATTTGTTTGTTATTTTTTGGTCATCAAAATAGAATTAGCTCTCAATTATTATATAAAGCCTAAACCCTTTAACAGGTCAACTACAAAAATAAAAAAGGGAAACATTAATAAAGCTTTAAAACAGATTCCATACATGTGATTTTGGACAGCAAATGCTCACATGGCTATCCTTGTACGGTTGCGCTAATTACAGGCTGCTAATAATTGGAGAAGTAAATCCAAGAAAAAGAAGAAGCAAAAAGCATGAGAAGAAGAAGAAGAAGAAGAACATTGAAGAACAATCACCTTCCAAAAAGTGGAAAGGCTTTTCTGGAATCATCCCTTTTGCAATCATTCTTTCTCTAGAAACTTGTATACCAAAAGTACTCCAAAACCCAAAAAGCAAGAACCAGGTTTCCATTTTTGTATTTGTGCACAGTTTTTGTTGAACAATAGCTGTTCATCATGTTGAAGCCAAACAGAACTTTGCTCAAGGTCATCGTCCTCGGCGATAGCGGGTATGATTTTGGTGCTTATATAACCTTTGATTTGATAGTTGGGTTTGTTTCTCTCGCATAGTTTGAAGCTTCATTGGAGTTCTGTTTATTTTGTTTTGAATTTGTGTGATACTAAGTCCTTTATTTCTGATTTCTTTGTGTTTTTCTTCAGGGTAGGAAAGACATCTTTGATGAATCAGTATCCTAAACTTGTGTATTTACATACCACTTTACATAATCATTTACTACTTTTATGTTCAACTGAATCTAGTATAGCAGACAAGGAGTTCCTGATAAGGGAAAGAGAAATTTATTTTGATAACTCAGGTGTCCGGGTCACAGCTTTTGCGCACCTTGACAAATCCCGGATGAGTCACAGACTTTGTATTTGGCCATATATGTTTCATTTCTAGATTAGAAAATGAGATTGTTTTACAACTTATGGGAATGCGTTTTTAGTACATTTTGAAGTGGTGAATGGCGGATGAATTCACTTCTCCGTCGGATAAATTACAAATAAACAACGCGTCCATGGGTACACTGTACTCTAAATGTACACCATCAAATTTCGACCGTCTAAAAGCATTTTTCGATGTTCTGGATTTGAAATGGTTAATTACCGGTAATAAAGCACTTTGACCGGCAATAGACCATTTCAAATCCGGAATGTCGAAAAGTGCTTTTGGACGGTCGGGATTTGATGGTGTACAATTGGGGTACACATGGTAGTGTACCCATGGTGTTTTCGGTTAAAAACTGGTGTTGGAATTTGTGGTTCATTAACCGTTACTCCAGATATGTATACAAGAAATTCAGGCAACAGTACAAATCTACAATTGGAGCTGATTTCGTCACGAAAGAACTAGAGATTGATGGCAAACCTATCACTTTGCAAGTGGGTAATCAGCTCAAGGCTAATACTAGATCTTTCATCAGATGAAACATTTATTTATTTACGCAGACATGCTTAAATTTATGTGTTAATTCCGTTTGACAGATTTGGGACACGGCTGGGCAAGAAAGGTTTCAGAGCCTGGGTGTAGCATTTTACCGCGGTGCAGATTGCTGCATCCTTGTATATGATGTGAATATACTCAAGTCTTTTGAGACACTTCAAAATTGGCACGACGAGTTTCTAAAGCAGGTTACAATCTTTTTCGCGTTTAATTCATTGCTCAGTCATTTGAATTATAAGACTATAAATGCACATTTGATAAATGTAGCATTTGATAACAATGGTTTTTTTATAATTGGTTTGGTACATTACTCTAGGCAGATCCGACGGAGCCAGATACCTTTCCCTTCGTACTAGTTGGTAACAAGGTCGATGTCGATGGTGGAAACAGCAGGGTGGTAAGAATGCAAAGAGTTGAATCACTTCATGTGAAGCTGCATGTATGCTATCATTTTTGCTGCATATGGTTTGAAAGTATCCCTTATTTGGTAATATGCAGGTTTCTGAGAAAACAGCAAGGGCGTGGTGTGCTTCCAGGGGAAACATGCCTTACTTTGAGACTTCAGCTAAAGAAAATTACAATGTGGATGATGCATTCATATGCATCGCAAAAACTGCATTGTTGAACCAACGCGAGCAGGAAATGTAAGAGGATTCTCTTTGATTTGATCATGCAGTGCTCTTAATTAGTTATTTGCTACCTCCGTTCCATTTTATTTTTTTTTAAAGAATTGCACTATTTTTTCAGATACGAAGTAAAGCACTACCTTGCATAATTTTTTGAATTTGGTAGTAATTTTCTTGACAAAAAACTAGATAGGTGGGGACAATATTAAGCGAGCCCATATCCGAAATAGTCAAAGCACTCGATAAATTGCAGCAATTTTCTTTTCGGATTTTTTTTCACAAGTCCCTGAAATTAAAGGTAGAAACATTAAACGTGTTTTGAAGAAATGGGAACACAAAATTAAAATCAAGGATCGAGATTTCCGTCTCTCTCTCTCTCTCTCTCTCTCTCTCTCTCTCTCTGGACTTGAGGATGTTACTTGCAATTATTTTGACTCTAGTGTCCAACCAAATTGTGATCTAATTACCATTTTATTTTCAGGTTTGCCCACGGAATCCAGGAATCGATTTCAGAAATTGAACACAGTGGAGGATGTGCATGCTAAAGTTGGCTAGCTGTGCTTAAAAAATAATAATTTGGCGACTTTTTTTGGTTTGCCTAATTCTTCATTATTTTCAAAAATCTCTATGTATATGTCTCATTGTAACACAAATGAAACTCAAGAGTGGTTACCTTATTCTTCTTTTCTTTGAAAAAATAGAGTGGTTTGTTGGTGCAAATCCAGGAGTCGTCGAGAAATCAGAACGCCTTGATGATGGAACCTGTTGAAACTTGCTTCGAGGCACGTTACTGAGTCGCTTTCCGAAAACAGTAATCGCCCCCATCGTTTGGTGTGCACCGGGTTGATAGCGAATCTGTTCGAAGATACAACGAAACCCGATCAATCAAATGATCTTCTGCCAGCGTCTGCACAAACGAAGGACAGACAGAATACCGAGTCGAATTTGTGGTCAAATGAACCAAGGATTTGTTAACACCGTTTTCTGCAGAGTAACGGTGTAACAAAACAAGAAAGCAACTAGAAAGTATTTTGGCAGAGTAATGGCATTAAGAATATGTGCAAAATGTTTGTGCCTAGGGTTTTATTTATAGATCCAATCGCACCTTTTTGCATGGGGTTGCACCCTTTCATCAAGGATCGCACCCTTTTCACTAAGGGATGCATCCTTTCACCAAAGGTTGCACACTTTCATCGAGTAGCCAACAACCCAAACTCTTTTAGAAGTTTTCTCAAGGCAAAAGGAATATTTTGATAAATTCCAACATGGTTGATTGTTTTGATTGTTAGTAAATGTAAATGTGATCAGGTTTGATGGATATATCTTCATTTGCGACACTTTTTGGGGGGTAAATAATATTTGCAACACTTTAGTTCAATACATATGCATAAAAAATGGTAGACGCTTAATAGCATAAATAAACTTTTAAAGAGTCATGTAATCATTTACCTCAAAAGTTGCGTAAGAGAAAGCCCAACAGTCTCCTTAAATTGAGATTCTAGCTATTTTACGTAGGCCAAAATACAACAAAATAAACACTCCAAGAGGCTCAATAAAAACCTTCGTATTTTATCCCCATAAACAGTGCCTCTCTTAGATAGAGTCTGATCTGTTGAGGCGTTGTTTACCTTCTAACCTTTATTTAGTATTTTGTCTCTCTCCTCTCTCCCCTTCTCTCTCGTTTTTCTTTTCTGGTGCTGCTACTTCCACGGGCAAGTAGGCCAAGTCTTTTCCATGGGCATCCCAATCGACGGCGATGAGTTCTTCGACGAAGGGCGACTTCCGATCGACGGTTTTGGGTTGCCAACGACGATCGACGTCGCTCTCGGATAGTCCGATCTGAGTCATGTATATGTTAATGTATAGTAATATTTAAAAAAGAAAAAAAATAGTATTTTAATAGTGGATATGTACTATAGATAATATTGTTGGAGAGTTGAAAAAGACGTAAGTAAAGCATTGTTCACTAATATTTTTTGTTCAAGATTTGTTGTGCCTAATTGGGATGCTCTAAATAATTAAAATAATACTCCGTAATACATAAAAATATGGAAGAAAAAGGACAAAATTCTCATTATTGGCAATACAAGAGTATCTTCCTATTGTGCAATAGGGACCTCAGAAATTATAACTAGTTAACTACCAAAAATTGCATAAATTGAACTGAAATTAGCATACAAGCGAAAACGACGTCGTATTTATCACTAGCAGAATCGGTACATAGTACAGACACGTGTTTCTTGACATTTCTCTCTCTCTCTCTCTCTCTCTCTCGCGGGCTGCGTTCGGCGAATCGGAGTCTCCAATGGCGTTCACTGCGACCTTGCGTTGCCCCTCTCTCTTCCGCCTGCCGAAGAATTCAATCTCCCTAACTCACTCGCCAGCATCGATTTCGTTCCGATCTTCACCTGCGTATCTCAGCTGCCCAAAGCCCTTATCAATTCGAGCAGCTTCAGTCGAAGGTAGTTTTACGATAATCTTACTTACATGGACATATCAGATTCATATTTACTGGTACGTACAGCGAGCAAGTTTTAACGAATTTAAGTTGTATGCCAATAAATTGAAGCGACATGTATAATTGTGAAAATTAACTTTTCAGGTATATTGTTAATATTTTTTCCCATTTTTTTCCCTAATCATGTACCGACGAAAAATGAATTGTTTTACTTTTGTTTAGGAAAGCATACCAAGTGTTGATTCTAGTAGTTATGGTAAGTTGTAGTTCGTAGCTGCAGCATGAGTGATGAAATGAAAAGCATGGCGCATTAGGTATTTAGGTGGAAGATAAGAGGTATCCTGATTATGTTACCTGGAACGCAGATTGTATGGGTACGAGGAACGGGAACGGGAACTTGGTACGTGGTACGCCACGTGCCTACACTGTGGTACGCTAAGGGTAGGCTTCTATAGATAACACTATTGGCACTTAACGATAAACATCTAGTAAACCTAAACACAATTTTCCGAATCAGTTATACAAAACACATTTCTAGGACCTAATTTTACAGTTTCTCTTATTGAAATTTTATTCTCTCTGCTTTTTTACCTTAATGAGTTTATTTTTTACGAAAAGTTTGGGGATCACTTTGGATCGCTAAATTTACCGTTTTGAATGTATACCATGTTTCAGAACATTTGTACCAAAAAATATATCACTAGGGTAGTAGGCTAGTAGCGTTCCATGGTAACATATTATTCTGTACATGCCTAGTCCGCCAATCTCGGAACTACCTCTTAGGACTCCCTAGGAGCCTTCACAGATTGTTTCCTATATACTATGTTTCTAGCTAAGTAAGGCTTACAGACAGGTATGTAGACATTTTTTACGGAACCAAAAAATTTAAGCTATACACATAGAGTGTATGTATGTCATCATCGTGATACCCAAGCATTACAGGATTATATACTCTCACATCCCCTACGTACGGCTGTTAACTAGCTCGGTCTCGTGTACTGTGCCTTTTTTTTTTTTTTGCCTTCCTATCCTGGGGTGGAAAAGGCTGGGTGGTACCATGTAAAACTGTATATCCAACCCCAAAACTGTATATCCAACCCAAGATCTTAAGCTATTAGGTGGAAAGGTCATTCATGTATGCTACGTGATCTACCTTTCCTTATCCAAGCAATGAGGGATCATAGTCTAAAACTAGGTAGGTTTATTCGAGCGATAGACCCCAATTCTTCGTCATTTCTAGCAATAAACGAAGCAAGATACATTTACTTTGAAATGGTTTTCTTTTTTTCTAGGGAACTGATGATTGTGTTGTACTTCTTGATATATTTTGTCTATAAAAGTCCTTTGTTAGGTCTACTTAGTTGTCTTCTAATTAATATGAATTCGTGAATTTCATAATGTATGCATCAGCTCCGCCAGCATCTGGGGGAATTGCTCCTGCTGTTGGCTTGACGGATAATGCACTGAAGCATTTGAGTAAGATGAGATCTGAACGGAATGAAGATTTATGCTTAAGAATAGGTGTCAAACAGGGTGGGTGCTCCGGGATGTCTTACACAATGGAGTTTGAGAGCAGAGAAAATGCGAGGCCAGATGATTCCATCATTGAATACAATGGATTTGTTATTGGTGAGCCTTCATCACCTCTCTTGCTTATTTGACTGTAAAGTATGTTATGTACTATGACAATTCTTCATCATTGATTCCTCTATCTTTATTACAATTCAGTGACTTTGTTGATAGGTTCAGCCTAGTTGTTATCCTGGTAAATCAAAGCTTGAGAATTAAATATTAATGGCTGATGCTAGAGAGTGGAATCAATTTTTTCAACTCTGCACAGAATTGTTCAGTTGGATGAGGACTTTTGCTGTTTCGCTGATACTCTAACCTCAATTCCATCCCCTATTTTTCACTCCCATCACGATTATAATAGGTTGATTTAATATTTTTGACATCACTATTGGTTATGACAAACTGTGGTGGTCCATGAGTTGCTCAGGTATGTAGGAGCATATAGTTAGATAACGTTTACTTGTAAAATCAGCTAAGGCTGGAGTTGTTCTGCTCAAGGTTATGAATACCGTACCGTACCGGCTGGTACGTACTGGTTTTGTATAAAAATGGTACCAAGGACCTCCAATACCGTACCCTGTCCAATACCGGGCCATACCGGTCGGGTACCGGCAAATATCGGGCATACCGGACGGTACCAGACAATACCGGAAAAAACCGGACTAATATAAATTTATTTTTTCCTTTTATGTACCAGTCAATACTGGTCAATACCTGACGGTACCGGACTACTTTTATATTTATTTTTCTTTTCAATAACTGTATTTGTTATCCTAAATTCTTTGATGTTGGAAAATAACACTAATAGCGATAACTCCGAAACAGTACCCGATATCCTACCAGTACCGGTACGTACCGTACCAATAAGAAAACCGGTACTCTAACCGATATGGTATTCAGAGCCAAGCTCACTAATTTATTTGTTGACCCTCAATTGTTGGGTCCCAAGTCAAATTGGATTTTGAAGAGATTGGCCAGGTTGATAAGATATATTTGAAATGATGATTTCTGCCAGGATTATGTTGACATCAGATCATTTTGTAACGAGACAATAAGGAGAGAGTGCAGAAGGACTAGTCACAAGTACATAAATGAGGAAAATAGCAAGAGACACTCCCACTAATATGACACTATCATTTATGCAGAGACCAATAAAAGGTCGCTGATGTAGTTCTTTGTTGATGCAACGTTGGAATATACGGAATGTGAGGTTGTCAATAGAGAACTGATGGCTCGAACCTCTATTTATAAAACAAGAGTTATATGGAAAGTGAAATTTGGAACTAATATGCAGTGAGAACTGGACATCTCACTCCAACTTGCTGCTTGGAAAGAGTTTTAGCTGTTACATTCATCTTTCCTTTGTCCAGATTTTGTTACAGTGACCTACCTAATTCTCTCTATTAACATAGCAGCAACTTGTTCTATTTTCTGTTACCATGTCCTCCTGTACTTGAACATGTTTGTTTCGACGTCAGTGCTTTATATTGCCATTTGGCTCACTAACCTCTTGGCATTGGGTTCAAGTTTGAGCACTACCATTTTGGGCACTGGGACTCATTAATGCCTTTTAGTTGGTCTAATTTTTTTTATTCTGTGATGTTAACAAGCCAGAGGAGAAACAAAACATTTATCTATCCTTTATATCATGTACTGTTTGTAATTGTCCTCAGCTTTGTAACTGAGTAAGATTATTTTCTTTGTTTGTGAATAGCATTTAGATACTGTACCACACCTGATCTTACGTCAATTTATCGTTACTGAGATCTTGCGTTCTCTATTTCTTTAGTTTGCGATCCGAAGAGCCTTCTTTTTATTTATGGGATGCAGTTGGACTACAGCGACGCACTCATTGGTGGAGGCTTCTCTTTCAAAAATCCGAATGCTACACAAACCTGTGGTTGTGGTAAATCATTTGCTGCTGAGATGTGAAATCTTGTAAAGATGAAAGATTGAACTTAGAACATTATAGAGATCAAGAAACCCAGTTTGATTGGACTACTGAGCGTATAATTGTCTGGTTAAGAAACCTGTTGTTGTATAATATATAAGCATTTGTTTCAAGATAATTCTCTGCATATCTGGGACATTCCTATTGGGCTAAGCCAAGTTTATAGAGCATTTTGTGTTGAAATGCCATTCGTATGAACTCTCATCTTTGGTGACTAAAGTGATGAACTAGAATGTGGAAGTTCTGAAACTCTCTCTATTTTTTGTTGTTGCACAAAGTGTGTTGAAAATCTAACTGGGATTAGGTTCTGCCCATGATGAGGTTGCTACCGGGCAGCGCTGTTTAAGCCTGCTCCGTAACAATTTCCTATTGGCCTATGAACTATGTGGAACTCTTACAGAATGAACGAACACTGTAGAAGTAGGGACGTGAGTGTCGAACAGAACATAGAATGTATAGATGCAGACGCAGTGTTTGCAAAAGCACATGTGATAAATTAAACGTTTACCTAAGGGGCGCATAATTTTCCATGTTTTCTTCAAAAGTTTTTCACCATATTTTCCCCTCCCGAAACTTATTTTCACTTTTGGCAATTGGGAAAATATGAAAAAAAAAACACAAAAGCAACTGAAAATTAAACAATTTACTTCACGACGCTTGCCAAGAAAATAATGTCTTAAAACATAGGGTGTATTTTACTTTTAGAAATTTTTATGTAAATTTTCATTAAAACTTTTAAGATCGAACATTCGTTTCGATGAAAAGAATTAGAACACTGTAAAATATTGACCGAAAATTAAAAAACTTCAAATAAAATGGTACTAGCAAGGACAATAAAAACAGTTGTTCAAACTTTTTTTTCTTTTTTTAATACACGAATGATTAATTCGGAACATTAATTTAGCGCAAAGGCCCCAATAACTCAACCAAAGCCTAAATTTGTTCACCCTCGTTAAAAGAGAGAGAAAAGTTAGCCTCATTTCCATTGGTTAATATAGTGGGTGTCCCAACTAAAAGTAATCTCATCTTACCAAAAGTACAGTATATTGCAAGGATGGGGACGGGGGTTGCTGTTGTGCATAATCCGGGCCGTCCGTTGTTTGGATGGACAACCTAGATTTCAAACAAAATAAGAGAACTATTCGCGCGAATAATTTACTTTCAATCCGAACCGTTGAAAACACTTATGGACGGCCCAGATTGTGCGAAGCAACTGCTGTGCAACCCCTTGCCCGCTAGGATGGAACCTACACCGTTTCAATGAGAGTAAGAATAACCGGTAACATTATGTCGCCTACATGTGGTGGAGAACTCCCAACCGTTAGATTAGGATCTCATAGATGTCCTGAAACCAGGAAATCCTAACCCTCACTACTGTACGCTTTGTAGTGCTCAAAATTCAGATAGCAATTGGCGTACCCTCCCAAAATCGGACCCAAACCCTAAACCAAAACGAACGAGCACCTCGAAGACGAAGAAAAGTGAGCTCCGATCATGGCCCTCGCATCTCGCATCCTATCCAAATCCAAACAGGTTCCCTCATTTCCACTTCCATTTCGATACAAACATGTATATACATGTTTTGTGTTTCTGATTTATGTTCTGTCGATAGTGAATTCATTTGAGATCTCACTCTGAGATTCGATTTCGGATTTGGGGTTAGAATTGGATCTGTATCCCAATGTAGCAATTGGAATATCAGCCGCGGTGATTTGGACGATCTGAACCATATTTATAAGACTTGTGTTTCTAGATACTAATGTTATAGACGGTCAACGCTAAGTTGTGGTCTCTTGAGAATTAGGTGTTGTTCGGATTTATGCGGAATATATTTGTGACGGGCTTGTGAACACAATTGATAGGGCGAATTGCCCCTAGTCCACTTTCTTTTATTTTCATTTTTTGTTTTGGATTGACAATCTGGGCTTAAAATACACTAGAAGAAGGATTCCTTGGATGCCGAAAGTACCTGATAGGGCAATTAGGCAAAAAAAAACGCATTGGAAATGTGTCAAGTAGTTTCTCAAAAATTTAAATATTGCATGGACATTGTTTCTATACGATGATGAGCATTTGGTAACTATCCTAATTCAGCTCGTTCATTTTGGGAGCCAAATGGCACTTGAAGAATGGATTGAAAGAATAAAAAGATATGGACGATTAGCGTAATGAAACGTTATTGATGGAAATAATAGCATTCGTTTTTCTTGTTAGGGTCTAAGATGTTCTGAGGAAGAAATATTTCATGAGCTTGGAGTCTTGGACGAACAATCTCTTGAACTACGAGCAACATAATTTCCTCCAAAAAAGTTTTAAATGACCCTTATGAGCAATGTGATGCAAGTGATGAAGTGCATTCATCCTGTTTTGCTATTATGAACAAGTTACATAGCGTAATTTTCAGTTTTTGATTTTGCCTGATAGAAAATTACACAAGAACTAGACTCTGGTGAGTGACGACATTGTAGATTTTACCATTTTATACCTGCGATTGGCATAAACTCACTTATGATGCAGTGCATGTAAATCTGAATTCCCACTGAGTGCTTCAATACAGTAGGACATAGTTACAAAGGCCAGGAAATTTATGAGCTTGGGAAAGAAACTTGGATAAGAGCTAAGATGTTACATTTCGATGATTGTTTAAGAAACATTTTTGCATCCAAATTGAATGGTTGTCACTCACCCAGTCTTACTAGTTGTGATGAAACTCGAAGACTGGTTTGACTCGAATTTGGCTTAGCTTCTTTGGAATGAACAACTATGTAACCTGAATTTTGTCTTTTCCTTGAAGACCGCTTATGATCTACAATCTGGCTAGTCAATTTTTTCCCTGAAGAAGTATGGATAGTTCACTTTGAATGTCACATTATTGATTTCATTGCATCTCACGTCGAGCAACATGTGTTTTTATGATTCAATCTCACCTTAAATCCCTTAAATTGTGGCTCTGTGTATTTGAACATTTTTGTTCTTTGAAATGTTAAGGACTAACAGCCACTCTCATACAGTACCAAAAAAAAAAAAACAGCCGCTCTCATGTTTGATTTGTTTTCCTATGGCTAATGCAGTTGGCTGCATTGGCCAACCCTTTACCCCATCTACTTCTCCTTATTTTCCTTTCCTTTTTGTTCGGTTATATTAATATTGTGGTTACATAGTTGTCTGGTGGCCAGATCCTTCTGCAACGAGAGCATGTTGTTCCTGTCCGTTTTTTTGCCAAAGAAGCAGCTCCTTCAGTCCTTAAAGGAGATGGTTAGTGTTTGTTTACTGATTCATTCAGTCTTTGTGCTTTCTTTACCCGAATTCAAGAATTATTGAGCATCTCACACCATTTACATGCACAAATGCTTTCTCAAGCACACTTTATCTCAAAATGCAGCTCTTCTATTGAGATAAAAGAGATAACAACCTCGTGGCATATTCACTTATCTTAAAGCAAATATATTATGTGTAAAGTGTACAGAGGCCGGAACTACAGTAAACAGTCCTATCTGAGTTGGTTCTCAAAAGCAAACCATAGGTGATGGTGTTATCTGTGGGCAGAAGTTGCTCCTGTGTGACAAACTTAAGATAACACTGCTTCCTCATTTGATGAGGATTATCTGAGAAAGGAGAAAGGAAAAAGAAGTGGTGTAGAATACACACACAGCGGTTGAATAGACCCGATCACCCGACTCTATTCGGTGTACAATAATAAGTCGGTCCTTTCAGCCTGAAGTTTGGCCCCTTTCAAGTGAATTGGGGACATGCAAAACCAGTAGCTGAGGCTCGAGATCGAGTCTCCTTAAAATAACCTAGTTACCCTTTTCCAGTTTTCAAACACTCTTTATTACAGTCCTCAGGTTTAAAGCTGGACTTCCCCATCACATAGGCTCGTAGATCACGTAGATGAATGTTGATAAAATAAATAATGGTGTAAGATGTGACTACGCATATTGTTTGCAATAATAGACAACTGTTGAGAATTTGCATTTGCTAGATTTGTTGGTCGATATGTTTCCAATGTCCCCTGAAAATTGATGGATGCAGTTCTTATCTGTTCACTGGATTTGGGAACCATTGATTTGTAACTTTTTTTTACAACTGCTTAGCACTTTAGGGATTAGATTTTATTTATTATTGGGGAAATGAGTAACCATCTCTCACAAATCACTTGCATTTGATCTGAAAAGAGATGTTGAAGAACATTTTCTTGGACGTGAAGAAAAAGTTTGAGACAGCCATAGGGATCTTGTGAAAGGAAAAGATCACCATAGAACCTGAGAATCCAGCCGCTGTAGAGCAGTATGCAAAGGTCATGAAGACTGTTAGAGAAAAGTAAGTTCCTTGTTTTATTTCTCTCATTTATATTGGTACATAGTTTCTTTCGATATAAAGTCGGCTTTCCCAGCAGATTATTATCCTATAGTTTGAGGAAGAATAATTATGTATTCTGCAGAGGCATGTGTTACATATTATTGATTTGTCCCAGCAGATTATTATTCTGTAGTTTGAGGAAGAACAATTTTGTATTCTGCAGAAGCATGTGTTACATTTTACTTTTATGTCACATCCCTCGTAAATTTGTACTTACAAACTCAAGTCCCCTATATAGTTTACGTAACGCATAACAAGTTCACTTTTATAGTTTGAAATGATCGCAATTTTCAGCGCGGATGAAAAGAATAGCAAGGACAAAAAAAAAAAATGTAATTGACGATTAATTGGAAAGAGGAGGAAGGGAGAAAGGTGAACACCAAGAGCAAACAGAAGGAATTTGGTGCTCTGCCCCTGGACAAGTTAGAAATTTTTTACTACATTTTTTTTATCAAATTAAAAGATCTACCTTCACCTCTCATATCATATGACTTTAAGTAGTTGATTGGTGACCTTGTTTTGGCTCTGATACCTTACTGAGTTTAAACAATAGCCATAAATTGGACTGCACATTGATCAGTATTGGTGAACCTATGTTCAACCTTATCAATCTCAGTCTAGAAATAAGAGGCCCTAACCTGGTCAAGGCTGTAGTGAAACCAATCACCGGACTAAGCCAATTTCAAATTTTTACAACTCCTCTCCAGAGTATATGCAAGTTGAAGATGTGCTTGAGGGAGACCAGATTTAGGTTTTTTGCATATTCAATTGAAGTTGTTACGTCTATGTCACACTTTGGATTATGATGCATTTTGCTGTTATGCCATTGTAAATCTTCCAGGGCAGACTTGTTCTCAGAATCTCAACGAATTCAATACACCATTCAAACACGAACACAAGGTATTCCAGATGCTCGAACATATCTGTTGACATTGAAGGAGATACGAGTCAGGTACATGCATCATTTTCTCCCACCTATTTAATTTGGTTTCGCATTGAGGCAGTGTGCCATCAATCTTGACTCTTGCTTTTATGTCTATTTCTGCGGCTCTTTTTCAGCTTTTCTCGAATTTTATGTCTGAGATACTTGTATGCACTGAAGCTGTGTCCCGACATTCAGCTTTTAATGCTCAACATGACAAACATATTAAACCAGCTATTGTCTTGATTTCATCTACTAAATATCTGGTACCTAAAGTCTGCTACATACGGGATGTTATTTGTGTAGGCCTGTGAACTTTTCATTCTATGCGTTCAAGCTGCTGAGTCTTAGAAGACAGCGTATTCTGATTAAATATTAATAAGCTGGCTGTCCATGTCATTTATTATGTTTGGCGATGTTTTGGTCCCAAGTCACTTGATTATTAGGCTTTTGATAGATTCTGGTGGATGTAGTTGTTTCAGATGCAAGTTCGATGCAGTCAATATCATGTTCTTCACCAAAAAATGGAGTTGCATGTTCCCTTCCTGTATTGCTTCAATGATCTGTGTTTTGCAGGAGGGGCCTCACTGATGAGCTTGGTGCAGAGGCTATGATGATGGATGCTTTGGAAAAGGTAGAAAAAGAAACTGGCAAGCCACTCATGAGGAATGACAAGAAAGGAATGGCTCTTCTTATGGCAGAGTTTGATAAGATCAATAAAAAGTAAGCGTCATTTCGTGAATTGAATATTTTTTAAGGCGTGGTCAGGTTTGAGCACTTCATGTGTGGCAATAATGACAGGTGGTAGATATCCTTTTGCTCCTTTAACATGTGCTTATTTTCTTTTTTGTCTTTTTCTTGAGCTGATATGAGGCAATGCAATCGCTGGTTTTCCATGTCTACTTGTATTATGTGTTTTGTTGCAGTCTTGACTGCTAGAGTTTGCCGTAGCTGTCTAGCCCTCTGCAATTTGCAAAGTAAAGGTTAACTGACTAATAGATGTGGATTGGATGTGCAATGTAAGTTTGAACTGCACAAAAAGGTTAATAAGACCCTAATGAAGGAATTTGAGGAAATAGATTGTAATTGGTGAGCTTGCCTCAATAGCTGACTCAATCATTGTGTTGCAGAGTGTTTAAACCCATGAATGGCTGACAAGGTTTGATGTTTCGTGGTAATATCCATGCCCTGCAATATTCATTTTTGGATGTTTGAATCTTTGTAAGTTTCTTTAGAGCAAAGCAAGGTTATGCTGGATTCAAACTTTTTTCTCGGATAAAACGTAATTATTTCTTCACATCAGACTAGGAATACGGAAGGAGGATCTGCCCAAGTATGAAGAACAGTTGGAACTCAAAATCGCAAAAGCTCAGTTGGAGGAGCTCAAGAAGGAAGCTCTCGAGGCTGTGGAAACTCAAAAGAAAAGGTATATGCTGAAATTGTGTGCGCTTGTTATATAACTAGAGGCTGCAATTAGTGTATTATTTGCCTTGTCGCTCCGTCACTCGCAAGAAATTGTGGGTCCACAGATAGTTCCTTTTTGTTTTTTTCCATTTGCAAGATTGATTGTTCCCAACCGGTAGTTAGTTATATGTAACTTTTTGCACAAATGTACTGTAAAACTAAATAGTGTTTCGGGTGAAGAATAGTGGTCAAGATGCAGAGGAAGCCTAGCAGGTGATGGAATACAAAGCGAGTTGTGCAACTTTAGTAGAAATTAGAGTATAGAAATCAGAGCAAGTATTTTGGCTTTGCATTGGGCTTAGGGCAAGGATTCAAAGGAAATGTGCATCTCTACCGATAGCAAGGAGTTTGTCAAAGGACTCAACAACCCAATGAACGCGCTAGTTTTAACCCAATCTACTCTCTTAGATTTTTGTCATCTATGTATTAGTTTTGACTATGTTAAAGTTATGAAAGTAAACAAATCTACTATAACCCCGCTGCCAACAATCTTGTCAAGGCAGCTATGGACAAAATGTAACGTTTTATATTAATGGAATTTGCTTGTTTGTCCAAAAAAAAAAAGACAAGTGTTTTGAACAAAATAAATACTCCAACATTCTACCAAGGCCGTTTGAGGTCTCAACCGCTTCGTTCATCTTTCCCACTTCCCAGTGTCAGCTCCTACTTACACTTTCTTTATTGTTGCATTACTTTGAATAACACGAACATTGTATTTCCTTCCGTACAAAAATTATACTCCGATATAAGAGTGCAGAATCAGAAACATTTTGTAAAAAACAACAAACTAATACACCAAAATTTAGAGGAAAACAAAATGGTAACTTGAATGGATCCGGGGGCGACCCTGTAGTGCGGCATCCGAATAATTCTAACACTAGTCAAATTCGCCTGAGTTACACCTCTCAATCTTCTCCCCAAGCAATCAGCAAGCATCTGAATTTCAGATCCTCTTCGTATGTAGTTAAGATTTCCTCTTCTTGTTCGATTTGGAACTGCTGTCATCCTTGTTCCTTTTCTTCCCGCTCTTATGGCTGTCTTTCTGTTTTCCATGTTTTTCCGCTTTATTTCTACTCGTTTTCACACTAATAAGACCACCGGAGGGGACCTTCCCCCCACCATTTTGCAAAGCCTTCTCGAAATCAGCTTCTCTGTCCGCAATGGCATACCGTTGGAGTAACTCTGGATTTAAAGAACTTTCCGTCATCTTGGCTTTCATCCCCTCCTAGATATGATCTAATGTCAGTTCTGCACTTGAAAATGTGCGTGTGTGTGTGTGTGTGTGTGAGAGAGAGAGAGAGAGAGAGAGAGAGAGGGTTCAGCACACCTTGACTTGCTCTGCTGCTTCATTTAGATCCTCATCCAGAGAAATAGCATGAGGTTCCAACACAATCTGGAAACAAATTTAGAGCTCGCATAAGAAACCTTTGTCAAAAAACAACACAAACATAACATATAGATACGAACACGTAAATAAAGAAAAGGAACAACTGCCGCTCATTCACCATCCAAAACGGGAACAATTATACCCAGTGAAATGCTATGACAAGGGAAATAAAAACACAAAAGCCAAAGCACAGATAGAATAAAGAGGTGTATATTAATTTGCTACACTTTCGTTTTTCATTTTCTGGGTAACTGCATTATGAAGGCTGAAGCTAAAAGATGTGCGTCTGCCTGAAAAGAGAACATCATTTCCACTTTCAGATTGCTTTAGATGGTAGATGATATAGCCTAGGGAGACCTTTGAAAATGTCACATTTCTAGCATAAGACAAAACAACAAATCCCAAGACAGCTCCCCACGCGAAATACTAAAAGAGAGTTCTATAGGTACAGAGAAGTTTGTCAAATGGAAAATAGGTTTTCCTGTGATTTCCGCATCAATGAGCTCTGTTTGGTTACTTGGTAAAGCTTCCAATGGTTTACCCCAAAATAAAACGCAAGACGCGTATATTTATGAGTAAAGATGATTAGGCAAGAGATAACAAGGGAATAAAGTGTTGACAATCAAGTTGTTCACTTACTTCTCTCAGTCGAGAAGGGGTAGAATCAATCTCCTTGGATGCAATATCATATAGGTATCTGTAAAGCTTCTTCATTGATTTTATGAACAGTGACAATATCTGCTGCCTTTCCAGCTTCATCACTCCCTGAAATAAAATAAAAAAACAAACAAGGGGGACATGACTGAAGTGAACAGTTTATTTCATGTTTTTGCCTATATTTTCCTCTCTCGGTAGGGTTTTCCACACAAACTGCATATTTTGGTGAAGAGCATTGTCATTTGAGCCTCAAGGCTTAAGCATGGATCCATAAGCACACTGAAATGTGTCTAGTGCAGGCAGGGAATAAATCTCTGTTTTATGGAAAGCATAGACTTTTGCAAGGAAATCATGTTGGGCAAAAAGTAAAATATCATGGCTAAAGACTGGTTCAAGGAATAACCGAACACCTCATTTATTCTACCACCCTTTTGAATAGTTTTTTAGTGGGTCCCATTTAGTCCAAGCACCAAAAAAATGCCTACTAAATCTCTTGGTAGGAAAAAAGGCATCATCGCGGGGTAAACTTCTCTTTGCAAAGCACATCAATAAGTATGCAGTTGCAGCTCAAGGAGATCTAAGAGCTCAGAACACAATATTTCTCTCCAACCAATAAAGGTTTCGATCCAGAAATATGTTTGAATGAACATTAATTGAATAGGTCAAGAGTGACAATAAAAAGTGAAAAAGGTCAAGAACCAAACCTCCACGTAAGAGATGTCTTGCCCCTGCAAACCAGTACAAAGTAAGACAGAGGCCTGGGCATATGACAGTGTGACCGGAAGCTTTCCCCGAAAGTATGGATTTGTGACTTTCGGTACAAGATCCCAAATCTGTAAAAGTCGACGATTTTAGACATACAAGTAAGCAGATAACCTTGTGCACAAGAAAACAAGAGAACCAAACCTACGTATGTACTACGTAGAAAATGCACTTAATTTAGCAATTGAATGCTTTATTAATAAAAATTCTTGAGCATTAGAACATCTGCAAAGAGATTTCAGAGAAACAATTTCACATGGTATGTCAATCTTAGGTCTCAAACTGAAAAGAGAATGCTCCCAAATCCTGATCATTCCCGGTTATGTGATTTCTCTCCACATACTTGCAGCTTCGAACGATACATAATGGAACTGCATATAGCCTCAACAGAATTACATTCGCCAATAATTGTCTTTGTACGAGTCATTATTTTGGCTCTATCAATTGTTGTGGTGGTTGTCGGTGCATCAAGGAAATTGTTTCCAAATCTTGCGAAACAAAGATTGTATTTACTAAATTGGAGAGCTAGAGAAAACCCAAGAGAGAGAGAGAGAGAGAGATAAGCCTCCCTTTCTTCTGATATTTAGCAAAATAGAGTCTAAACAACACATCATAAATAACAAGTGTCCAGAACCACTTACGACTCTAAATAATCCCTATGAATACTCCCAAACACCCAAAATACAAACAAGGAAAAAATAATTTAAATTCATAGACTTCGCAAGGACAATAAAAAGACCAATGCAAAAGGTTAAACCAGCTTTAGTACTCTTGAATTGTATGACAGACTGCAGATTTGGTTTTTTGAATACCTAACCACCCATTATCTTCACAAAAGGAGTGTTTGTGACACACACACACACACAGAGAATTGGGGAAGAGAGGATCCAGGTTTCGTTTGGGTGAGTATGCGGTGCTTCGATTGTGGAATAATAATGTGTGTTACAATAACACACACACACATATCCAGCTTAATGTCAAGAACAAAAATGGCATCTTAATTCTCAACCATCATGTGAAGAGCTTACCAAACGATAATCTGTAAGATTGTTTATATATGCTTCCAGACGCTTCATGTCAAAAGGTGTCAAAACTCCATCGAGTGAATTCAAAAATTTGTCTGAACTGGTGGACAATGCAGGCTCCAGATAGGTGAAGTTGATCTTTGGATCCAACACACTGCAATATTAAAGGTTATATACTGAGATTATAGAGAAAGACATTACTTAAGAAAGCAAAATTTTTAAAATTCTAACCTCATAGCAAGCTTGTATTCCATTGAACGGAAGCTAGTATCCAACAGTGCCCTAAATCTCTCCCTGAAATCTGTAGGTGGTCTATAAAACATCAGTCTACAAAATGAAAAGCTTGCTGGATTTATCAAAGTAATGATCAGAATGATTGACCCACCTTGGTAGAAAGGACTGAAGAAGCCCCATTGGTCCAAATCACTCGATTCGATGTCCTCATTGTTCAATGGTTTCAGCACCATGCATGTATGCTCACCAGTCACAGCGCTCTGATTCACAGATTCAGGAGAAGATTTGTTAGAACAATAACTAATTCCCCCAAAGGCCATACCAAAAAGGTAAAATGCAAGATCTTAACTGGAATCTGGCCAATGTAGAATGGAGCGAATTTGTGTTTCCTCCAAAAGCGGAAAAGGTCCAACGTAAGCCCAAAAGAGACACCAAGGTAATGTAAACTTTCTGGCCGCCGTTCACGAAGATGTACTAGCAGAGGTGGCAGGTCTGTCCTAGGTTTAATATTCTCTTCTAGCAAGGAAACCTGAGGGAAAAAGAGAAAAGAAAGAAATCAAAGTTGGGATGTAACCAGAAAACATGGCAGGTCTGGGAATTATTCCCCATTGCAGCATGACTGTTCACAAACACCGTTACATATCTTTCTCCTTTTTATTTTTGCTTCTGCTGATAATAAATAGCATGTAGTCATAAACTGGAAATCACCAAATAGAACATGTGATCCAACAGGTAAGGAGACACGGATTATCCATCATCAAGATCAGGAGCACTACAACGCTATGTAATAACGAAGGGCAGATCTTGCTTATAGAATCAGGATTCACTCATCCAGAATAGAAACATAAACGAATAAAGAAAGAAGTTTGAGAATGCTGGTCAAACGATATTGAAGTTTGAGAATAAACCTTCTCTGCTGCTTCTGTAACTCTAATATGAGGAGATTCCGGAGCATTGTCAACATCTACTTCAGTGATGCGAGTCAAATGTCCTTCAAAGTACCTACATACAGTAAATCAGACAATCATTGCAGATCTCATTAATAGAATTACAGAAGCTATGGTGCTTAAAAGGTTAAACCTCAAGTGTACAGCCACTTGTACTAGAACAGGATCCAAGTCATGTTTTGTTTTCACCAAGTGTTTCAATCATCAGACACTGTTGTGGATTATATATAGGAACCATCTTTATTGTTTGGCTCTTCTCTTGAATTCAGGTTTCTCTCCTTGGCACTTTATAAATATTAAGTACAAGTGAATGAAAATATGTCAAAATGCAAATAAGTATACATACCAAGTACCACGTCTTTTGCGTGGTTTTATTTAATGGGTTACCATAAAACTACCAACAGGAAAACAAAAATTTGCACTTCCTTTCCCAGAAATCACCTTATTAAAATCAATTGTTACATGGAGATAAAAAGGAGGGGAAAGCCAAAATGAGGAAGGGTCATCTTTCATTTTCTTACAAAAGGAGAGATTCCATGTTGTCTTTAACACTAGCAGATTCCAACGAAGGTCCACTGTGTTATGCAGTGTCATAAATTAGGTGTGAACTAGAACATGCAAGTAGGACTCCCGGTGAAATATTACAACATATTTTCCCAGAGAAGATATTGACAAGGTTGAGCCATCCGTCAAACTAAGAGAAAAGTAACGTATAAAAAATTGTGCTTACCTTGTCAAAAGTTCCACTGCAGTTGAACCATATCCAAGCTGGGAAACAAAAGAAAAGAGAGAATGAGTCTTGACAGGCCTGATGACACTGTTTGGAAACATCCTATCAAGAAATAGTTGTCCAACAGCTAACTTTGATATGGATAAATATGGATTACCCTCATTGCACTTGGATGAGTCGCAATGCGTACAATACGGGCACCAGAAAGACTTGGAAAAACTGTATCCCGAAACTGTTCACAAAATTTCCATGCTATTTGGTCTCCATGAGGCTGATGACCGTCAGCTAAACTTTTCATGGCAGATTTGCGAGAAATTTGGCCCTCAAGACAGACCTGTAAATTTGATAACGTTGGATTTGATTCAAGTATTGTACAAACAACTGCTTAGATATTACCTGAAGCATACTATATAAACATGACATTCAAAGCATGTGTCAAGGGCTGTAAATGAACCAAGTTGTTCATGAACTATTCAAGGCTCGAATCGGTAAAGGCTCGTTTAATAAATGAGCCAAACCTGAACCTCGCAGTATTCGGCTCGATTAGACCCGCGAACCTGTAGTATGTGTTTATTTCAATAGAATTTCAATTATAACCTTGAGTGTGTATAAACTTTTATATGTACCCAATGAAAATTTCATAACTTGTACATGTATAAACTTTTACATATTAAAATTTTGTACATGTATCAAATTGTTTATGTTCAAAGTAAAAAATTTATTTGAAGTTCTAGAAATGTATAAGAGTATAAATATCTACTCCATTTTTTACTCGTTAAGGCTTGTGAACAAGTTAGAGTTTGACTCAAACGTAGGCAAGCTCGGCTCGAGCTCAGTTCGTCAAATTTTTATTCAGCTCGAGCTCGCTTAAAAACTTAATAATGAACCTGAACATTCTAAAGCTCGGCTCAATTTGGCTCGTTTGCAACCCTACGTGTTCATCTGTCTGAGTGAATTAAAGAACACATAAATCTGAGTCTCCAAAAGAGGCATCAGTGAGCAATCTGGACAAAACAATAGCATTGCAGAGCTGTAAGCTCATCTCAAAATGAACCCCAGAAAGTGAAGATGCAATTGAATGTTACTGACAAGGGACAAGAAGTACCAACCGAAGGAGAAAAAACTGAAATGAGTGCAAAGGCATGAAACTAAGTTAATCTACAGAATAGTAGTCCCAGTCCCATGTTGAATTTTCCCAAGATGCCTCATTCTTCTCTGTAGCAGATTCATACACTCCAAGAAGCCTGATCCTGTATTACAAGCTAGCCTCTAGGTTCAACTGCACAACAGAGAATGTGGCATCACCCGAACTTCTTCCAAAACAAGGAGTAAGGACTTGTGATTTTCGCAATGCCGATGCTCCACTTTTAAGATCTCATTTACCTCTTTAAGTATCATTAATCATCTCAACAAAAAGAACCAAAACACTAAAACACTTATATGCCAATTGCAACGGAACTTTTTAGGCTAGAGAAATTTCCCCTAAGAAGCAGGTATGGCCTAATTCGTCAAAACCACTATTCCAAGAACAGACTTGCTTTCCTTAACTACTAATCTCACATGTTCAAGGGAAGGGGTTTAGGAAAGGACTTTTGAATCGGATGCGCTCGCCCAGCGAGGAAGGTCCTAATCCTGCCAACCAAGAGAAAAATGAAAAAGAGACTATGCGTGGTCTTGGCCTCCGCAATCTCCACATCGTAATCTACTAACATGATAAACTCTCGACCAAAATAGGAATTTGGTTGTAGCGTCTAGAATCTTGCACCAACAGCATGATTAAAGGAGAAAGGTAGAAAGATTATCGTGTGTATCGAAGAGTCTCGCCATGTGGCACTTGGCAGAAAATCCACAACCCTGCCAGTAAAGTAAGTGAGCTCTTCCGGATCCGTATCCTCATCATTCCAAACAATATCTCGGGCTCCATATCATTCCTTACATTCATGAAAGGGACCCCTCTTTTGGAGCCTCCAAAGCATGCTACTACAAATTCTTAATGAGATTCCCATGACATCTCCCATTTATCTACAAACTAAATAAGGATTGAGCCTGGCGACTCCACAACACCCTAGGCTGGAAGCAAGGCCTAGGTAACTTGCTCAAGACCAAAAAAGGCATGTGGTTTGGAGGCTGGAGCAAATGGATTGTGAAGACTCACTTCCACGAGGGAAGCTCCACCTTGACAGGTGATGTAGAGAGAGAGGGCATTGACCAGCATCTGCACCTCAGAAGATGTATCACAACCATTGTCCGACATTTCGGAGTCCATATCATACCTACCACCTGTCTGAGTTCTAGATACGGTTCTCAACATATCACTTTTATCGTCTTTGAGTCTCACAAGATGGAGCTCATACTCTGATTGCAGGACTAAAAGAAGAGCTGTTTCAACATCCAGACTCTCAACAAATGAGGAAGTTCGACACCTGGTTTCCTTCCTCTGAAGGTTTCCAAGACTATGTAAAGATGGTAGGATATGGCATTGAAGAGACATTCAACACAGAAGACTTATACGGAGCATTCTTCACTCTCACATTGACCACTCTCCATTGTCTTCCATTCTACCTTTCGAAGGCTGCCCTGACTGAGTTCTCTCCTCCATCTTCGGTAGTCTCGAGCCATTGTATTGGCCGCCATATTCTCGGACGGCCATGTCAAGTCCGCTCTTACCCCTTACACCCCCCAATTATTCATTACAACAAAGCTGCAGTATCTCAAATTTAAAGAACAATAAGGCAACTAACACGTTGGAGATTGATTCATAGAATGGAAAGCAACACCTAACTCAAATTGAAGCTTGATAAATTAAATATAGTTAGGTATGCATCACATAAGAAAGAAGTAAACCTGTATAACACACAGAATATCAGGGAGGTGATTTTTGGACTCATCAACAGGACCTGCATTGAATTAAGTTAATATTACTTGCCATAAGGTACAAAGAAAACAGATAAACTAATAGAGAGACGATATACCAAGTAACACAAACAAGTGATGTGCTGGTGCATCTGCCATTAGTTGCAGATCATTCGGAGAATTTTTGTAGTGAGAAGCAACATATAGGGCCATCATACGCTGCAAGTGTTAGAATACAAAAGCATCAAGCACATGTTGGAGAGTGGGGGAGAGATGGAGAGGAACACCAAAAAAAGTAATAGGTTACCTGCAAAAATAACTCGCTATCTCTGTGGTAGGAGAAAAGTGTATCCCGATTAACATAGTAGAGATCACACTCATTAGGTGGAGGCAGCCTAATATGCAGAAGAGAAGTCATGACTCACGAGTGCAATAAAGGTGACAATTCCCTCACCTGTGTGTTTTAAACAACTAAGTTCTAACCTGCTGATATTAGGAATGAAATTTGCGACATCCAAACAAAGTAAAGAGTGAAGCCAGGATTCAATCGGATCCCCTGATGCATATCTGATAGACTCGCTCAATTCTATCTTCTTGAAAAGACAACCTACATTTAAGGAATTGACATATGAGGAAAGTTCACTAGTAAAGGAACAAAACATGTGAATACATGTTCATCCACAAGATCCAACAATATGTTGTTCAATAAAGAAGAGTCCTTGACAGGTTCATCTAAGAAGGAAAGACATAAGCCTTCGGCTAAATAAATCATTCATTCAATAACAACTACTATCATAGATATCATGTTTATGCTGAAATAATTCAGTCTCTATTCAAATACACTATCTGCCTATTTGATTACTCGCTCTATCCCAATTTGTTGGTCCTGTTCGGATTTCAATACAATTTTTAAACTGTTCATACCTTTCAATCTATAATGTATCTTATGTGCAACATGGATCTTATTTGATAGATCTCAATTAATTCTATTATACAAAGTTTTTAATGCATCTTGTTTGATAGATCTCAATTAATTCTATTATTCTAAGTTTTTAAGTCACCAAAAATATTACAAATTGAAAGATATGAACAGTTTAAAAATTACATTGAAATCTGCACATGACCAACAATTTGGGACGGAGGGAGTACAACTTTATAGGACAAATAATTAAACGACATTGTGGAAGCAGCAAATCTAAACAGGAGCAGCATCACAAAATGAGATATGCTTCTTATTGAAATGAGAACAATATCTCAAGAACTAATACTGCTGCTAATTAGGATGCTGAGCTCGAAGGTTATGCAATTCTGATTGACTTCGGAACATTTAAACATTAACTCCTGTGCTCGCACAGTTCACGCTATATTCTTAGAGTACACAGAAGTGTGGAAGCTTGATCTATTACAAATGGAGACAAGATTATTTAATCGGGTCCACGAAAGCTGATCTTGACTGAAATAATAGATCAATCAAAGTTTATTTATGCAACACAAGTTTCAAGACAAAAAAGACTGCCACAAAAGATAATTGAAAACACATGTTGACAAATAGACCTCTCCCTGTTAGAACAGTAATCGTGAAGGAACGAATAAGATATTCAGCAATGGATTTAGATAATTGATACTTCAAATGTACGAGTGAAGGAAGAAATACCAGAGATGGAGCCCTCCACACTTTTGGTAGACGTCAGACTTTGCTCCTCCAATTGCTGCAGAAGTTTTAACGATAAAGATCGGCCAGTACCTTCATAGCTTTGAGTTAAAAGAACTGGGAATCAATAGACTTCTATTGTCAAGATTAACCTCCAGAAATAGATTAGAAACCATTACAAGCATGCTTAAATGAGTAAAATAAACAACTGAGTATTTTGGCAAGGAACAGAAATCCTTATCGACAAAGATGCAGTGCTCCATAAAACATTTGAGGAATGGTCTTAGGAAAAATAACAGTATAGCATCATACCCATTAACAGTAGATGAAAGGAAGACCAGATAGGGGCCAAGCAAAGACTTCACAACTGGCAATGGAATTGCTGCTGCTTCATCAACGACCAACAGTTCCACTTGGGATAGCTTTTCATGCTCATGAGGCTGTATATACTGCCACAACATAAAGGAAAGTGGAACCCACCCTTAGCCGTATAAGCATTGAAGCATCTATAACAAGACTAATTAAAACATGTTCATAAACCTGCTCCAGAAACACCTTAGAGACATAATGCACTATAAATGGCATTTCAAATAATGAAGCATTAATTGTGAATGCACCCACCTTCCCAACAAAATGAGATTCAAAACCCTACAACAAGTGCCATAGAGTTTAGGAAAAACCTATGCCTGTATAACAGGATAAAACAAACTACATGGACAACACAAATGATATAGTCAAACTAAAGCTCTCTCTCAATTATGTGGCATCGGCTGTGAGAATCTTGTTATGCCAATCTGCTATGCCTAATGCTATAACCAAAGAACACCATCTGGCTCCTTAGTATCTCAGCCTGGTTAAACTCCACTCGCAGGCGTTTCCCTGTTGCTCTTCCTCAAAGACTCCATTGTCAATTTGTATTGCACTAGCACAAGGCAGTGATGAAAGCAACCCAAATAACCCCCTTTAACTAAAATCATCGCTGTAGTACTGGTTATAAGTGAAAATTTCCCACACAGACATTCCATAATCCTAATGTTAGATAACTTTAGGAGTTGGGAATAAGGCCGTCAAGAACTTGGGAATTGATACCATAGATCTACACATTACTAACCTGAATTGTTTGCCTGTGTTGCTTGAAAATATTAATCCGCACAGTTGCTTTCTTAAACTCTGGATTGGAACTTCTCACCACATCGTAGTCCAAGTGTTCCTGCAAACAGATAGTCAGAATGGTATGTCAAGAGCTGGATGCTTTTTCAATACAAAGATGCAAAAGACATTAGTGTTCATCTAACGCAACTGTTTCTTGTGTCAAGTTGCTGGACTAAAAGCAACAGGCCATGTACTAACGCCATTGAGAACATAATCATCTCTAGTGGTTTTCGATGGTGCATCATGTACCCTAAAGGTATCAGAAGAGAAACAAAGACATTCATATATAACCCTGCCAAACTTGTAAATACACCCAACGTGGCAGATAGATTTAAAGTCCTTTAGCTCCATAACCACAGACATCTAGGCTCCTCTAATAAGTCCCAAGCTCGTGGAATGATTCGTCATAGCCATAACATCTTATAATAAATGGAAGGACGAAGGCCACTATCAAGCCATCACGCAGCGAAGCCTTATAACCATAACAATCCTCTCCAACACTTCTTCCTCAATAATGCTATGTTCTGCCACTCATTGTTACAGATACCAAAGAAAAACCAATCCTGTCGAAGTGTGGTCATTGAGGATGAATTCTGCAATGTTCTCTTCTTCCAAATCTCTAACCCACCATCCATCAAACTCCTAATTGACTAGATCGCCATTGAGAATTAAACATCATTAGTTGCCTTCTTTTCTTTTCTTTTTTGAGGGTAGGAAAGAAGACAAGGTTTCACCTGACTGTAGCAGTATGTTAATTGTAATTCACGCGAAAAGTTCAAGAATATAACCAAACAATTTAAGCTAAGATATTCAAACCAAATATGGAATTCTCCATGCTGAACAAGAACCTTTTTTACATATGTACAATAAACCACTTTGTACTACCAAGTGACAGAAAAAACTCTTACCTTGAATTCAAGTGAATCGAAACCCTTGCATATGAATTCGAACAAAGTTTTCAAATTCTCAGGGCTAGGTGCAGTTACGAATATATTCGAATACCTACACAGACGAGAAAGTAACGGTAAATAAACAAGCAATAAAATCATATCGATTCTATTTAAAGAAATCAGCAATGGCAAATGCGGGGTGAAAGGGAAAATAGAACAAGTGGACAAGAAACTAAGTTGTATGATTAACTTCAGGAAAATTACCCTGCAGCTACAGCTCCAGCAATTGCTAAACCTAGTGCAGCTGACTTGCCACGACCACGAGCAGCGAGCAAAGCAACTGTGCTACGAAGTGTCTTATCCAAAATGGCATCAAGAAATGTAATGACAGCTTTTCCCTATTCAAAGAATGGAAATAATGAGAAGGCTAGAGATAATTGTCTAACCATGTAAATGATAAGTTTGTATTTTCATTTTTCCATTGAATTCAAACAAAGAATCTATACCTGGTCAAGTGTGCAACACTTTCTCATTAAAGGACCAACAGGAAAATCGTCATTCAGTTGCTCTTTCAAATTCTTCAGTTCCCGTTCTGCTTCTGACAAGCCCTCAGAGTCCTTTCATTACCAAGAAGGAGAAGAGAAAAGTTGATGGATATAGCTTCACAGGATACAACCATTTTGACACTCTTTCACTCATTTGATATGTATACATAGTCACTATATGAAGCAGGTTAACATGGCCAACTTTTACCTTATCAAGAAGATCATGGAACATTTTTTGCAGTAAAGGTACCACAGGTAGTGGCAAAACACATTGAAAATAAAATAAAAACATTACCATCTTAAAATCTCTTTTGGAAACCAATACTGTAAATTGTTGTAAAGTGATAAGAATACCTCTTCAACTGAAACTGGTTTAATTGACTTCATATGAGAAGAAATTGGTAAGATATTCAGCTCATCATCCATCACTACACATGCTTTACATGATGCAAGCGATAGTAAGAAACGTTCATTGAAGCGTCCAGTAGCTTCTGAATGAGATTCTGTACGAAACCTCTCGTGCACATCCTGCAATTAGCAAACCTTTTATGAGTGGTAGAAATACGGGTTTAAGGTGGTAGAATTACAAGATCATTAAAGCCCTCTAGCCCAGTGGGAAAGGCATTCAAAGGGGCTCACAAGGCTTGGATCTGAACTCCAAACACCCCTTCCCTTACCCCCTCATACAACAATCACAGATGCAGGATAGTTTGTCAGCTTGGGCAGTCAAGCACAGGTTAAGTCATACTCCCTCCATCCCTTTTTAATTGTGTTGCTTCGTAAATCCAACTAATTAAAGAGACATCATCATTACACCTTTCACATAAACTTTTACCTCCACTTTACATATTTCACATCAACTTTACCTCCATTTTCCAAAATTATCCTCCACTTTTACCCATTAACTCTTTACCCACTAACTTTTTAAAGGGGCAAAATAATAATTGTACAAACTTTTATCTATTAACTTTTCAAAACACACTTATTAAGGGACAGCCTAAAATGGAATAGTCGACAGTCAAAAAGGGATGGAGGGAGTCGATCGTTTGGCTTTGAGTACCCAGGAATAGAAACTTCACAAATAAAGCCCGAGAAAGGCATTTTATCTCTATCACTTTACATATAATGGTTACAATTATCCATGTTTCCAATGCGCCTATTATGTAGCACCTGGGCCGATTAGCTAGTTTGTATCATTTTACGACAATAGAGAATGGTGTAGATCAACCGGAAGAGGTGCGCGGCGTGTGCCTAGCTGTCTTCACCCCAAGGAGGAATCCTAGAATTCCACCTGGTTTCTGGCTAGTGTGGATTTTCAAGAAGTTCTTGCCCATTCAAAGATAAACACTATATTGTAAGGGTCAAACAATGAATATCTAATTGGAATCCAGAATATCAAGAAACTTTTGAAAATGTGTAACATTGTAGACACCCCAATTTTATTTTATTTTTTTGTTAAATAGACACCCCAATTTTATGCACACATGCTAGTTTCTTGCTTCAAATCAACTTGTGTGAATTATAAAATGAAATTTGTGACCATGATAAACAATGTTGAGCCCATTTTTATAAGAGCTCAAGCTTTTGGGACCACCAGTGTCCACTACGGTATCATTTCTTTGGTTCTAGGACGGTGCTTCGTAACCCCTTATTCCTATAATTGTCCACACTGATTTAGGGCTACACAAAAAATCCGGTGAACAGAAAACTGGACAGTACACTCTTGATTCCAGATCCGTGGATTAATGTTCTGGACACGGATTCAAAAAATAGAAAACCATGAGATATGGTTCTGTCCACGGATTTTTGTTTTGGAACCGTGGATTACAGAACCGGACTGTGAGATATTTGTATTGATACATATAAGTTCAGTATATATGTATTTAATATTTAGTTAATAATTTTACCTAAACTTATAAATTATTAAGTAGTAATAATTTAAAACAATACAAATTCTTTGTTAAATTAAAACCTAACGGGGTAAAGTGTAGTTCTATGCTAAATGCGAAAAACAGTGTATATAGATTACTTTTACCTATGCTTTGCTGTTTTGTTTTGTTGCCCTACTATGCCGTTTTTTTTTTTTTTTTTCCGGCTTTATGGAATGTAATGCTTCAATAATTAGGAATTCGGTTCTTGCACTACTTGGGAGTGGAATGTAATGCTTTGATGTGGGAATCTGAAATTAGGAATCTGGTTGTTAGGGAAGACTTTGGATTGAGTTTGTTGCACTATTACGAATGTGGAATTTATATGTAATCCGTGGACAAAAACAGGAACCAAACCGTGACTCATGGATTGGTTCGGAACCGGATTGTAGGACTTTTGGATATACACGGATCGATTTTCTTAGAGCCGTGACTCGTGGTTCGGTCCTTGGATTCCTAAGAATATGAACGATCTGGACCGCGTGCAACCCTACTCTGATCTACTAATCTTGGTGCACCCTATTCATTTTAGATTTTTTGCCTCTTCACGTGCAAGACAGGGTTACATACCCGGGGGAGTGTTTGCTTGAGATACATTGTTGGGCTAACTTTTCTAACATCTTAACTGGTGATCTAACAAAATGAACGAGCAAATCGAGAAGACGGAGAGCAAAAAAATAAACAAGACAGAAACTAATAAACTAGTAAGAAGAGTGTTCCATTATTAATTAAATTGCTGGAAGAAAATGAAGCTATGCAGGATGCAGCAAGCATAATCAATGTCTCTTACCATAACCATTGTGCACAGACTTGTGAGTGAAGATAGAGAACGAAGCAGCAGTATAACTAATCCACCCCCCTCCACTGTTTCAATAGTTCTTGCTAGGAGATTTGGTGTCAAAGCCTCGAAATCCTAAAACCATACCGAAAAGGAGAATCAAAACAAAAATGAGGCAACAGAACAGAATCAATGATACACCCTGAAAATTAATGGTGAAACGGTTATTATCTACCTGCAGTATACACATGCCGAAAGTATTTCCAAGAATTCTTTCAGAATCTTTGTACATGCAGTAGGTTAGTCCTCCAGTTTCAACAAATAGTTGAAAAGGATCAACCTTCTCAGGATCCAGCAGGCCCCTCTGCATTAACTTTTTTATTTGCTTTGCGCGTTTTTTCTTGTGACTGTAGACAATAAAATTGATCCATCATATGTTTGCATGAATTTTTCCGTGAGAATTTATCTATCAAAGGCCGCACAATATTGAGGAGTGCAACAAGAGGCGGAAAAAAAACACAAGGTTGAAGATGAGCTGAAACTGAATGTAACAGATACAAAGCAAACAGTTTATTGCATCTTCTTGCGATAGGATATAATGAAAGGAAACACAATTGTGTTTATGTGCAGTTTTAGGGAAATGACAGTTTTCAACAATCCAGATACCATATTTGATTCGCCATTGCCGATGTCTACTGCAATAGAAATTTTTTTTGGCTCAGTGTTTTGTTCCCAAATGGGTTCTGAAATGCATTGTTGAAGCACCACCTTCTACTCGCATGTAGCCACACACATGTACATATGGATGTGCATATTCCTAACTGCATTAATACACTAGTACTTGTCTATTTACTAAATTGGGTGTTCAAACCTTCCAATTTTCCACCAATAACAATACTGCCCACTCATAAAACTTTCACATTTCTGAAAGGAAAACTAAAACAATTCAGTAACATCACTTCACGTTGATTGAAGCAGAAACTAATACCTTTTTCTTTATCATAATTTATTCGTGAGAAAAAATCCAGTAAAAGTTACCTGCTAAGTTCAAGTTTGTCCTTGTAGCACCACAGAGCAGTTGGCCTGGACTTGACCACTGCCTTGCTAAGCATGTAATGAAGATTCACAATCTGCACCAATCCAACAACAATTACCTCAAACAAATTACAATACATAGAAATAGACGTTTGTCATTACTACGCATACATCCATATAATATAAAAATAAATATAACGATGAAGAATGGGAAGAAAAAACTGCCTGGTCACGAGATTTGTCGCCGATGATGACGAAAATGGAGCGGTGTCTGGTTTTGACGCCGTTTTCAATCAGAGTTCGAATTCGTTCGTCCACCTTTTTCCTCATGATTCTGAACTGTGCGAAAATAGAAGCTTATGCTTTGAAATGACGTTAATTTCTCTCTCTAAGCCACTGCTCTGAACTTTCTCTCTCTTGCAGTGGTAGTTGCAGAGGCAGGAGGAGTGAGAGTAGTAGTTAAATTTATGGCGGCAAAGTTGTCTCTCTCTCTCACACACACAGAGTTGTTTGTCTAGGGCAAGAGGTCGAAGGCGAGACATACGGACATACGAACCCGTTGGGTCGGGCCGATCTGTGATGGCTTGAGAGCCCGTATGTTCAACTCGAACATGGCCCGACCCAATCCATGGCTACTTTATTTTCTTTATTCAGATTTTTAACCTCTAACTCTAAAAAAGAGGCATCACATTATCACTAAGTTAGAGCAACTCCAGCCTACACTCAAATCTGAACTCAGATTTGAATCTGAGTAAAAAAGCCCTAATTTTCTGCTCCAGTCTTCTACCCAAACCTATATCAAATCAAGTTTTACCCTTTTTTTTCCCCAAATGAAGGGAGACGCGTTGCCCTGAACCAAATCCACAACGACTATGTCTGATGCACTGTAATTACAAGTCTGCCATTCATCTTCAACGGTACCCTGCAACAAAGCCAACGTTACTCTACAAGACTCAGGTACGGTTCTGCAACCTCTCCTCTCCCATCAATTTGAATAGGAAATCTGAACCGATTTCTTCTTGCATCTATATAAACCACTGCACTTGTGTCAAAATTTTGTCCCACAATATCCTTCAGAGCTTATATTTTTCACAACCCTAAATTCACCATGGATGACTTTCAAGTTTTTGATCAGGAGGACTCGTTCAACTTTGAGGAAACTCATGGAGTTCAAATTGAAAGCCAATACTCCATAGTGTCCCCAGAAACCCAAAATTCTCGTGTCCGTGGTAAAGCTTTTAGCATAGAGGAGGATGAAGCACTCTGTAGAGCTTGGTTGGCTATCTCTCAAGACCCAATTACAGGTAATAGTCAGACTATGGCGGTCTTTTGGGAGCGTATACGGGTATGTTTCTCTTCACAAGCAAATGTCCAACAAAATAGAACTACTAATTCTTTATCTCATCGGTGGGCTTTGATGCAAAAAGCTGTGAATAAATTTTGTGGTTTTCTTGAGCAAGTACAAAGGAAGAACCAAAGTGGAATGGGAGAACAAGACAAGGTGGGCAATTTTCGAATTGAACTATTGATAAAAAAAAAAACTATTGTGCTATATAGGATATGTTTTATGCAACTTATATGCTGATTTTTTTTCCCTAGATTAAGGAGGCTCATCGTATGTATCACGTTTTCCAAAAGAGGCCTTTCACATTTGATACTTCATGGGAAATATTACGTCATAGTTGCAAGTGGAATGCAATAAGAACACCACAAAACAACCCGAATAACCAAACATCATGCTCGACTCCAACTGCTCCGACGTTGTGCGAGTTCGATGTAGATTTGGACCAACAAACGTCCCCGGAGATGTTGAAACGACCAACAGGTTCAAAGGGTGAGAAAGAGAAGAAAAAGATGAAGGCAATCAATGATGACAAGTACAATGAAATTGCAGCCAACCAGACCAAAATTGTTGAAGCATTGACGATGATATCCTCTCGTAGTATTGAACGAGATCAAGAAAAGGCTGTTGATCGTCAAAAGAGGAACGAGGCTAGGGAGGCGCAACTACAGTACTTGGCAATGATGAATGAAAGGGAACAAAGGAAAGAGGATCATGCGATTATGTCAATGGATATGTCTATGTTGAATCCTATACAAAAAGCCTACTACGAGGAACTTCAAGGCAAAATCATTTCTCGAAGCGGATTTTAGTATTTGTCAATTGAAATGTCTATGTTTAAACCTTCTTAGTATTGAAATCTGGATTTGTAGCTCTTGGAGTTGAAATCTGAACTTTGTAGCTCTTAGTATAGAACATATGGTTTTCATGGTGCGAACCCGTGCTTATATGATTCTTAAGTTCATAAGTCGAGTTAACTATTTTTTGAGATGACTACCAATGCAGAGTTGATTTCAGCATTTCTGCATTTTCATGGGATCCTCTTTTTAAATGAATGTCTATATAGCATCTGTTGGTTGGAAGTAATAGTATATAGTTTTTTATCAGAAGTTCATAGTTTATAGTTTTTGATCAATCTGAGTTGCAATTCAGAGATCTAGATAGTCTCTCCAACAAGTTGGAGATTTGCCCAAATAGAGCCAAAAGAGTCTGCAGAAGACTCCCCAAATTGCCAAAAGAGATTTTTGTGACAGCAGAATTCTATTTCTTGTGACAGCAGATTCATACATTAGCAACAACTAACATAGGCAGATTCATATATTAGCAACAACTTACATAGGCAGATTCATACATTAGCAACAAGTTACATTTAATGCCCCAAAAATATTGGCAAGTACACAAAAAACAAAAGAAACACTGAACCAAACCTACATCACATCTCTCCGTAACGTTGCCACAAATGGTCAATTAAGTCATCACGAAGAGCATGATACACGTTGCTATCTCTGATTTGTACATGACGAGACATGAATGACTCAAAGTCATTGTTATGCTCTTGCAAAAGTTCCACTGGCTCATTTCGTTCCACGGTGTCATAAGAGAAATCGGTATAGACATCTCGTTCATCTTCAACAATCATATTGTGCAAAATAATGCAAGTCTTCATAATTTCTCCAAGGAATTCAGGATCCCAAAACCGTGCAGGCCCGGCTACAATTGCAAAACGAGATTAAAGAACCCCAAAAGCACGCTCCACATCTTTTCTTGCTCCCTCTTGCATCTTAGCAAAGTATTGCTTCTTTGGTCCTTCAGGAGAAGTAATGGTTTGAACAATTGTTGCCCATGAAGGATATATACCATCGGCAAGATAATATCCAAGATTGTAGGGGTGCCCATTGATGGAGTAATTAGCCGGTGGGGCTCGCCCTTGGGCAAGTTCGTCAAACAAATAAGAACGATCTAAGACATTGAGATCATTATGAGACCCCGGCATTCCAAAAAATGCATGCCAAATCCACAAATCTTGAGATGCAACGGCCTCGAGGATTATTGTAGGTTTTTTAACATGACCACTATATTGCCCATGCCATGCCTTCGGACAATTCTTCCACTCCCAATGCATGCAGTCCAAGCTTCCCAACATCCCAGGAAATCCACGAGCCTCCCCCATAGCCAGTAATCTATTAATATCGTTTGCATTTGGTGATCTTAGATACTCAGTTCCGTATATTTCAATAATGGATCGACAAAAAGTCTTGAAGCTTAAAATTGCAGTGCTTTCTCCTATTTTAATGTGATCATCAACTCCATCTGCTGGTAGCCCATATGCAAGCATTTTAATAGCAGATGCCATTTTTTGTAATGAGGACAATCCAAGAACATGACATGCATCTTGCTTTTGAACAAAATAAGGACAGTGTTCTTCAATGGCATGGAGAATGCGCATAAATAACTCACGTCTCATTCGGAAGCGTCGTCGAAATGCTGAAGGCGGGTGAACTGGATCTTCAGCAAAATACTCACAGAATAAAAGATCATGACCGATTTTTCTTTTGCGGCGGATGTATGCGCGTCCTACGACTGAACCTCGGTGTTTGTTGAGTTGTGCATCCTCTTCCCTCAACATTTTTATCATTGCACAACTATTGGCTTCGAAAAGACCAAGTAGTGAAGCTTTCTCCTCATCATTATCAGTAGAAGAGGACGATGATGATGAAAAGGTAGAAAAACCAGTTGGTAAAAGATCCATTGAGAGTTTGATTTTTTGTGCAGACAAGTGTGCTCGTGGAAATTGGAGTTCAAATGAGGTTAAGTGGACGAGTGAAAGTTGGAAGAAAGAAATATGGAGGCAACCTGTACGTGCATAAAGCTTGGGATTTGGGGATGGAGGGAAATGAAATGGAGGGAAAAAAGTTGGGGAAAAAATTGGAGCCAAACTCAAAAGGAAAAGCTGTTGAAATGTCTTTTAACTAGAATCTGAGTAAAACACAGTTTTACCATTGGAAAGAGGCATACCAAATCAAGCTTTTACTCAATTTTTTACTTAAATTTGAGTAAAAATTTGAGTAAGGGCTGGAGTTGCTCTTAACTCATTTTTTTTAATTATAATTAAGGTAAGTCACTTTTTTGGGGGGTTTAGACACTTGGAGTATCATACGATTTCATAGAATTTTAGAAGTTTAAGCATGCACTTTTCTATGGTTTTGAGGGTTTAGACACTTTTATTAGGGTACCCTAGGGTTTAGGTATAGGTATTTTCATTAGAGTACCCTAGATTTAGGTTTAGGCACTAGGGTACCCTAGGATTTAGGTTTAGGCACCTTCATAGAGTACTCCGGAATTTAGGTTTAAGCACTTTCATACGGTTTGAGGAGTTGATGAGAGAGATTGTACGCATGTGGGATGAGGAGAGAGATTGTACTCATTGCACAAATATTTACCCTAGGCGTGCTTTTTCGTAACTGAAATGGAGCTAGGCATGCACTGCGCATAATTTCTGAAAATTTATAATGTTCATAATGTTGGATATCGGCACTGCGCATAATAAATGTTCCAAATGAGCTAGGCATGCACTGTTCATAATTTCTGAAAATTTTCATAATGTTGTGTTATTCATTGTGTCTATGAAACTGCCCGAATTATAAATAGCACAACACTTGTGAAAGAAAGCAATGCCTGTAAAGGAAATAAGTTGCCCTATTAATTTCCTTATTTTTAAAATTGCTACCTAATTGTAAATAGCACAACACTTGTTAAAGAAGGCAACGCTTGTAGAGGAAACAAATTGCCTTATTTACTCACACACGCTGTCTATATATAATCCTTATTTGCATTGGAAAGCAATTTGTTCTTCAACAAATTCTAAACTTAACAATAAGGTAAATCTGATTAAATTAAGCATGGTAAAAATAAACACATTTTATCACACTTGTAGGAAAATCTGATTAAATTAAGCAATTATAATCACAGTTCTTTTAAACTTGTGATAATTATTATTAACCACTACGGTTTTATTAATAAAGTGACATTAAAAACTCACGTTGCATTTCTTTATCATGGTTTCATTAAAACCGTAATCTTTCAAAAAAAATTAGTGTGATCTTTATCAATTATTCTAGTAGTGATTTCTTTCTCCTAAAGTCTTGCCTTGAACTTTTACTCTGTGCTTGATGAACAGATTAACCTCGTAAAAGCACAAAAGGATGTCCACTCCACAGAAGGGCACAACAATGGCAAAAGGAACCAAACTAAGCAAGAAAAAGGAAACTTGGTCGCCGGTCAAGAAAGGGGTAGTCGCCGGTACACCTGCTAATTCGAGTACTAAAGCCACTATTGAAGAGACCCTTGATACTTACTTGAACACTGCTAATTCGAGTAATAGAGCCACTATTTATGAAGAGATAGGTGATTCTTACTCGAAAAATGTTCTGTACGGTCCGAAAAAACCGAGTCGGTTGCGAGTTTTTCAAGAGGTATGTCCTGATGTTCCATCCGATCCCAAAAAACCGAGTCGATTGTCAATTTTTAAAAAGATATGTCCTGGAAAATAGGAGAAGTACAAGAGGCACAACAATAGTTGCTTAGTGAGAGATGCCAGCATAATAATATTAATACGTAGGCAGTATATTCTATATTCTTTACTACAAAGTGGAATGAAAACATTTTGGTATTGAAAGTTTATGAAAATTTATTGTTGACTTATTGATTTCAATTAACCGTGGAAGTGTTCATTCAATTTTCTGTTAATGCACCATCACGAGTTTTGATTTTTGATTCTCTCCATGTCATGGATGGAGTCTTTGATGGGAGCAGGGACGGCCCGCTCAACTTCAGGGAATTTTAGAGAATTTTTTATTTTTTATTTTTTATTTTTTTTAAGCGGAAGAAAGAAAAGAAAATAGAAGAGAAAATGCTTAGAACAACCCTCTAGAAGGTTGATTACGCCGGAGTTCACTCCATCCCGTCAGTCGAAGACCTCGAGTTTTCCAGCTATGGAGCTTCAGCTTCTCTTGTTTTGAATATAGAGAATAAGGGTTAAAAAATGGGTAATAAAGAGAAGAAAGGCATACAACTGTGTATGGTGATAAGAAGGGGTAAGTGTCAGGTAGTGGTTTCTAACAAAATGACGTAAAGTAAAGTAAAGGTGGGACCATGGGAGATTTTATCACCTGCCTGCAAAAGTTCACCTTTTATCCAGATGAATTTTCCTATAGCGATCTAGACAAATTCTCGAGAGGAGCTAATGAAGTAAAGTAAAGGTGCGCTTATACTTTGAAACATTTATTAACTTTTATGAAAAAATCGTAACATTTATTAAAAAATCGTAACTTTTATAAGGGTGTATGCCAAATAAGAGGTGTATATTGTAGCATTTTCTTTAAATTTGTGTTTAAGATTAGTAGAATTTGGTGCCCCCGCTATGAAGAATTTCTAGATCCGTCCCAGGACGGGAGATTATAACACTCTGTCAATACTCAATATCATAATACCTAGGTAGGCAGTTCGTAAGCTGTTATCTTTGGATTTTGATATGTGACACATTGCATGATTTATATAACTGAATGACTCTCCAGTGAATCATGTTTCATGTTTTTGTTAGATTATTACAAGGACTATCGTTATTTCAATTAGTTGAAACATATTAATTAACACAATTACAAGGCCAACTTTCCAAGTTAATATATATAAGAAAACGTTTGAGAGAAATGTAGGAAAATGTAGATAGTCGTTTGAATTATACAAAAAAATAAGAGAATGCAGTGGAAATAACCGCAATTATCATGATTTTAAGCATAAAATGAAAGAAATTTGATAGAAACCTTCAGTTATGTTTCATGATTTTAAGCATAAGTCTCAAGAATTGATCTTCGAATCTCCGAACTTGATCTTACGTCATAGTTTTTCATTAAGGTGATGTTAATATCAAATCATTTCCAAATCCCATGGAGGTTCGATTCTCATTGTCAACTAAAATAAATAATAAAAACATCAGGAGCATTGGATGTTTGTCTAATCGTTAATTTAAGGCTCCGGAACAAAGTCGAGGTACGGACAAATTGGTCCGAATACTGGATGCTGAACAACAAAGATCAAATTACTCCAATGCCCAAGGCAAAGATTGCCCACTGAACTTGACTAATTCCCATATATTCGAATCCAGAATACCTCCATGCAGATGACAGAATGTACCTAAACTCAAAGCTAAAAGCAGGGATACTACAAAACAAGGTGACAGTGTGCCCTTGAAGTTTGAAAATGAGCCACTGCACTGAGATTGATTGGTATAAGCCAGAAGATGGTCGCTGGAATGGATCATAGCATCTGCTACAGCCATCCCAACAAACTTTCCATTCAACGACAAATTGTGTATTATTTCAACATTTTGCCTCAACTAGTATGGAAGAAGCACAAACAAAGCATCCCCAAGCTTGCTAAACATATGAACACAAACTACATGAAATATTTCCTAGTGCTAAGACTACAATTCACCAAATCCAGAATTACTATCAAACAACTATCTTCTTCAATGGAAGTAAAAAAAGAGATGATGACTAATACTCTTACACACCACAATTCTTTTATCTTGTTAGAGGTGATTGTCAAGCCTTCATTGACTACGCAGAAAATTCCACCATTGGCTAAGATTCAATTGGAACATTTTTACAGTGCTCGGAAAATAATACTAATAAATAACTTATTGGAGACCGTCCTGTGAGACAGGGTGTTGTTCCGGAAAACCAAAGCAAACAAAGTCAAGTGGTAGGTTTCCCGAAGACTGGTTTACTCATATATACGTGGGCAGATCTTGAACAACCTAGAACATACCACAGACAAGCTGAGGTTGAAGATTGGGTTTCTCTATTTCCTAGAGTGCTTACTGGCTCGTCAAGCCAAAATCAGAGTATTTAGCAAGCCTTGAAAATGATTCAAACTTGGATAATTTATATCACTACCCAGTCTTAGGGAAGTATCATTGTGTACTCGAAGGAGATGGTAGATTACAACTTGCATAAATATTCAGATCAGCATATAGTGAATAATAGATATCAACGTGGCATTAGCTATTCCGAATTTGCAAAGTACTCATAGTAGACACTTGATAATGAGATGCGGTATCCAGTAGAGGATATGTGTATGACAATTGACAAGTCTATTTGGACGTTCAACTAATTTTTTTTTACGTAAGCCATAGAATTCCCACAAAATCATGTACGGCACACACTTTATTTCAAAAAGGACTTTGTACTAGTAATAACATCATTTTATCAAACCCCAAAAAAGAAATGTCTAATCAATGCGGAATTTAACTGTATCCTAGTGTCTTCGGTTAGCAAAAGCACCCTGAGGTAGAGATTATGGATTACTTAGCACAACACATTCCTCCAGGCTCCAGCAAAGCCAGCATACATGACCGTTATAGCAATTTCAGATGTTAAAGTATGACAGTTTGTTGTCGTATGAAATGCTAAACTATTTTCCACAGCGGAAAAACCACTCATTTAAAAGGATCTCCTTCAGCATGAATCTTGAAGAAGCAGGTTAACATACACCCAAACTCCACTATGAAATATTATCGCATATTATGACCAAGAGAGATTGAAGAAATAGGCATTTGTATTAAGAATATAAAATCTTAGCTTAACAATTGGCACAGTAATGAAATAACACCCTAAGTAGATTGCTGGGGATTCCGTGTTCTGTCAATTCGACTCCATAAACCACTGCATCACCTCACAAAAAAGAAGTTTTCAAAATAGCAAGGACACAAATACAACAAAAATCCAAGGCAATTTCATGAAACAACACAAAGCAAAGGCTAAGAAAAACACTAAGAAATAAATCAAATATTTCACATGGATAACAATATGTCAAATGCATTAAAATCAAACAAACTGTACACAACGAAAAGGAAACACGCAATCACCGACATAAATATTTATTTCCTAAAGCATCGAAGTATAATTCAAAGCCATACTTTTATGACGTTCCGACAAACAAATGCCAATAAGCTGCATACCACCACCCCCCATCAACCCGCCATTATATCTTCTCTATCTTGTCCGCCTTCACAACCGGGTTGGCCTTAGCAATGGCATCCTGCGCTGCACCCTTGTAATCAAACACACAGTTGTGCTTATCCGAGTATCGATGAATGGAGCAAAACGTGTGCTCACACCGGCACTTAAACCCAGTTAGCCCAACCCTCTTCCGACAAAAGCTGCACCTATTCGCCGGCCTGCTCCCCACGTTTTCTGAGCTCGCTCCCTCCTCCATTTTCACAATCTTCTCTTCCTCAACTCCTCCAACCATTCCCATTTGCACATCCACAGCTTTCTCATTGACCCGGGCTTCATTTTTTTCAGCCACAACCGCCTTCGAATGCTTTGTCACATAGTCTTTGTAGCATTTCGAGCAGAGATTGTTCGTGGCAGCGTTACCGAAAAACCCACAGTTGTTTTCACATAGTTTTGGAACATCAGTGGACTCAGCACCACTCTCTTTAACTAATTTCATCTCTTGCTCCATATTACTATTATGTATGTAACCAACAACTAATCAACGTAATGAATAATTAAGGCAACCAAAGTACACAAAAGATTCAGACTTTCAATTCCACTAACTCGGAACCCTAATCGAAGCTTGTGGACAAGCCAAACACCTGGCGTAGAAAACTATGACACAAACACAATTGAGTGAAATCTTAATCCAAAATACAAACTGAAGGCTCAGAGCAGATCAAAATCCTAGTATAGAAAGAGATTGAATAGAATCCATAGAGACGGGACCCAAACCTCAACGAGACGACGGGAAGTGAAATTGAATAGAGAGTTGAGATGGTCTGGACCTTAATCTTCGGTTGTGATTTAGACCGATGCGTGATTTGATTGATCAATCGATCGGAGGGGATCGAAGAAACCTCTCTGTCTGTTTGTGTGTAGAAGAAGGACAAGAGGCTTACGAAGGTAAAGGAGGGTTCATGATTCGAGTAGACGGTAGAGAGAGAGAGAGAGAGAGAGTGAAGATGAGGAGAGAGAGGAGGATGGGGTGGGTCGTTGGAAATGTTTCGCGGTTTTTAGGTGCGGCGCGGTGCCGTGCACGCGTGGGCATTATTTGGGTGTAAAGTTACGGGACTTTCTTGTCAGTCAAATAAAAGTATCTTTTTTGTTTTATTTTTCGATCAAGCAAATCAAAGAATCTTTCGTCAACCAACCCAAAAATAGGTATCTTCGACTGTTACTTAGGTTTTGTTTGGAACATGTGGAACGGAAAATACTTTTTTCCTTGTGTTTGGAACCAAACAACCGGGGAGGAATATTTTTTATTTTCCTTTCCTTTCCTTCTATTTTCCCTATGTTTCAAACAGAGCGTTAATATTTCTCTCCTCTTTTTTTTTTTTAATATCACCACTTAAAGTTTGTTTTGTGAAATGATTTAAATGAACTCTAAAATTTATTTTAAGTGCATATTGAGAATCATAATATGTGTAATTTCAAGTACTATAGACTTTTTTTTTTTTTGGCCATAGTTTAGGAGACATTTAGACATTTAGTGGAGTGCGTTTATAAAGGACATATATCCTCTCCAAGGACTGGGTTTTGTCCGAGTCTTTACTGAGGCCTTCCCAAGTCTTTTTCGAAGATCGAGACGGTTAATATTCTAGACCTCGTCAAGAACAATAGACACGCTAATATTCATGTTAGACAGAATGTCATTTAAAGGTGTTTTCGACATATATTTATCTTTAGAAAATGAGTTTTTTAACGAGTGTTGTGAAAATCATTTTACTTTTGTGAGGGGTGTTTTTCAGAACCCTAAAAGTTTAAGTAACCTAGACGTATGTGGAGAATGCGTCACGTCAGCATGTGCGCCACGAATGGCAAGTAAATACTAAACTAGGGTCACGTAAACTAGGGATGGCTACGGGTAGGGTATAGATCGGGGGACCCTATTCTACTCCTGATCCCCATTTGGAAAGTTCTTTCCCATCCCCACCTCCATACCCAAAAGGGATAGTAGACAATCCACCATACCCGCCTCCCATTGGAGATCGGGTATATTTGGGTAAATCCATATCCAAACTAATTGAGAGAGAGAGAGAGAGGATAAGATCTAATTTATGTGTCGTATACTAACAAAAACAACCATTTAAAACAAAATAGAATAGAATTTTGCGTAGAAATAATAGACTACCAAGATTAAAACAAAATAGAATAGAATTTTGCGTAGAAATAATAGACTACCAAGATTATATACAATTTTAAAAACTACCATCATTAAACTTTTTTTTAACACTTAACCATATATAGTTTTAAGGAATAATTAGTCAAAAATACAACATTTTTTTACCTCTTTTAAGAAAAGGACACGGGTATTTTTACATGGGTTAGAAGGACATGTTCTTTTCAACATTTTAGCCATAAGGACCTGAAGAACTTACACCTCTTCCGTTCTCTCTCTCTCTACCCCTCCTCCTCCCACCTTTCTCTCCTTCAATCAACCGATCAAAACTCAGATGTCTTGCCGTCTTTGTTCTCGAAGTCCTTTGATCGATCTCAGGTTTGCTACTTCTCGCATGTATGTGATCGTCACTGCTATCAATTGATCTTCATCAAATCTGTTAATTCCTCGTTTTGTTTGATCGTGATTGAAGGAATTTCAAGAAGATATCACCACTATTAGCACGATGGCCGAGTCAAACTTCTTTTCTTCTCCATATAACCTCATTCACGGGGTTTTAAAAACTAGTGAACTTCCACTAGATTTGGACACCGAACAACTTCCAGAAACTAGTAATACTTCACTAAATATAGTCTCATGAGCATTCACTAGGTTTTAGAAACGACACTATTTTTTAAAAACCAGTGAACATCGACTAGATTTGGGCACAAAATGCTTTTCAAAAAATTAGTGATATTTCACTAGTTTCACGAGTTGGTAGTGGACTAGTTTGTCGATTTTTTGAATTTTTTGTACAAAATTAAAACTTTTAAAAATTAGTGACACGTCACTAATTTTTTGGGTCGCCGGAAGTGGTCGGCCAAGAGGCAGGAGTTGATTTTTTTGAATTTTTGTACGAATTCATAATTTTTAAAAATTAGTGACATGTCACTAATTTTTTGGGTTGCCGAAAGTCGTCGGCCGGAGGTGGGGTGGTCGGTCAGGAGGCAGGAGTTTATTTTTTTGAAATTTCTGTACGAAATTAGAACTTTTAAGTGCTCGGCTGGAGGTGGGGTGGTGGTCGGTCAAGAGGCAGGAGTTGATTTTTTTGAATTTTTTGTACGAAATCATAACTTTTAAAATTAGTGACATGTCACTAATTTTTTGGTCGCCGGAAGTGGTTGGCCAAAGGTGGGGTGGTGGTCGGCCGGCGGTGGGGTGGTGATTTTTTGAATTTTATGTTCGAAATTAGAATTTTTAAAAATTAGTGACATCTCACTAATTTTTTTTGTCGCCGAAAGTGGTCGGCCAGATGTGGGGTGGTGGTCGACCGGAGGTGGGGTGATGATTTTTTTGAATTTTATTTTCGAAATTAGAATTTTTAAAAATTAGTGACATCTCACTAATTTTTTGGTCGCCGGAAGTGGTCAGCCAGAGGTGGGGTGGTGGTCGGCCGGGGGTGGAGTGGTGATTTTTTTGAATTTTATGTTCGAAATTAAAATTTTTAAAAATTGGTGACATCTTACTAATTTTTTGGGTCGCCGGAAGTGGTCGTCAAAGGTGGGGTGTTGGTCGGCCGGAGGTGGGGTGGAGATTTTTTTGAATTTTATGTCCGAATTTAGAATTTTTGAAAATTAGTAACAGTTCACTATTTTTTTTTTTTGTCTTTATGTTCGATTGCAAAACTTCATTGTCCTTCCCTTTAAAAATGTCAAATATTGTTTGTTTTTATGTTTGATTACAAAAGTTCATTATCCTTCCCTTAAAAAATGTCAAATGTCTTGGATTTTTGGCTAAGTGACCCTAGTTTTAATTTGAAACAATATACATAAATTATACCAATATGCATACTTATATATTTACACACATACATATACATTTATATACTACTATATGCCGGCATATATACATACAATAGTCATAAAAATATGTATACAATTTGAAACGGGGCGGGTACGGGTATTCGGAGACGGGTATCACAAAATCATACCCGCTCCATTTTCAACCGGGGATTCCTTAAGTTCTACAATACCCGCTCCTATTGGATGAAAAATCGAATAATATCCGCCTCCAAATAGCCAGGGGTGGGGCGGGTATCCATTGGGTTTGGGGAAATTGTCATCCCTAACGTAAGCATAACGTGACTTTGACGAGGAGATAACAGCTTGTCAAATATCATAATGGTGTTGGCCAACAAAAGATAAACCCTAGATCATATCCGACTTGCAGGATAAGGCAGAAGGGAATATTCCTCACTAACTATGCATGCGAGATATGCATGATCTTTCTGAATCAAGGAGAAGATTGAGATTCCATAACCTGGATGAAGACCTCGGTATGGAAAGAACTCCTAACGAATAGGGAATCTGGTGCAAAGAGATTTCACTGACCAATAGAGATGAACCCTGAATGGAAAGAATTCCTAACGAAGAAGGATCCCAGTGAGGAAGGTAACTCAAGGAATGAACATATGATCACCTATAAATACAAAGAACCCCTAAACGAGAAATGTACATTTGTAATTCGTTAATTACAAGCATTGTAAATCAGTTTCCTCCCAGTTCGTCATATTAACTTAAGCATTGGAGGGTTTTTACCATCTAGGGCAAAGGTGCTCTAACAGTTTGTTAGTATTGCAAGACTAGGGTTCTTCCGCGAGAGACGAATTCGATCTAATTAAGAGCCCAGAATTAATGTCGTTTGTTTTTCCCCTCTTGAACCTTTCTTTTAGCAAGAAATATTATTTATTCGAATAAGAAACTAATGAAACCTCCCGATTTAATTCTGGATCGGATCAGTTTTTAGTTATTCCTAACTTTTGAGTAATCTTGCAAGTGGTGGCTAGCTCATGTGGCAGAGTTCTTGAATGTCTTACACTACATCCCGGGATCGAGTCTCATTTTCCCCTCCCCCAATGTAATAGATTAGGAATGACAAAAAAAACAAAAACAAAAACTAGAGGATTAAAAAAAAAATTGAACTAAAAAATCGAACAGATCAGATTGAGAACGTGAGGATCCGAAATGTATGCTGGAATTGGGCCTGTGTTACAATCAGGCCTGAATTCAATTACAGGGTCGTCTTAGCAAGTCCTCAGGCCTATGTCAACACTTAAAATTCAGCAGAGAATCCAGCCCATTACTTTTTTCGGGTTTGTTTTTCCGATGAGAATATTTTTTTTAGCAACACTGAATTTTTTATTTATTCATGTTATAGTACCCCAAGAAAACTTTCTACCTTATGTTAATAAGCTAGTAGAATTTTTTTATGGTCCCTCGAGGTTCAAAAACTATCGCTTACGAATAAGATCCAAAGCTAGCCCGAGCAAAGTTTCCATTCTCGGTTCGATGCAATTTTTGAAAAAGGAGCTCTCTAGATTCGAAAAAATCCTTTGTAATTAATTAGTGTGAGGGCGGTTTAATTTGTAACAATTTTTGAACGTTTAGGCCCTTTAGAGATAGTTAGGCGTCGTAATGGTACAGTAGGTTTTGATGGGCCAAAACTGAAATTGAATGGATGGCCATGAGTAAATTAATGGGCTGGTTATGTTTTAGCCCATAAAAGATTGTTTGGGCTTCTCTCCTTTTGGGTTTTTCATCCAACTACAGTTCTAAATTCCAATCGTGTCTGTGAGAAGATTTTGATGCAGATCCAATTCAAACGTGGGCCGTAATAGGAAGATTCAAGCCCGTCGAGTGGAAGAGATTGTTTGTCACTGGAGAGGGAAAGTTTATGAAGTTTCAGCTCGTGTTGATTCGTTAAAAGTTTTTTCGGAATTGATTAGTTTCACAAACGAATTAATCTTGAACGTTTTTTTAAGCTCGTTATGCTTTAGATTTTAAGCTCGTGATTCCATTTGGCTCATTCGGCTTATAATGTATAGCAAATCCAAACTACTCGAGATCGACTTGTGATCAATCTGTTCGAAATCAGCTTTCTTGTAAACAAGCTAGTTTGGAAACATATTTTCAAACTCATTATATATTCAACCTAAATTTGAACAAAATCTACTGCTAGATTTGTTTGATTTGTTTATCAACCGAGGCTCAATGTAAGCTAGCCTTGCACCGACAAATGCATGTAACGATGGGGTTTTTGTCCAAATTTTAAATTTTATTTGGCAATCCACTGCTGCTACACAAAATGTGCTCATGGAGGTCTGGTGTTGAATACTATATTCAACTATATACAGTATTATGGAAAAATCTACAATACACACCCCCTTTTAGGGTGTACGATATGAACCCATTGTGTGGTCCATATTGCGCCACCTCATAAAAAATGACCTAGAGAACCGGTCATTCGTAACATTTTCATTTGTTTCGTAACTTTGATCTAAGAATTCGTAACTTTCATATAATATGATTCGTAAAATTTTCTTTCATTTCATAAATTTTCGTGTGTTTCGTAATTTTTCATGGGTTTCGTAACTTTGAGATAAAAAATTATAACTTTTCTCAATTATGATTCATAACTTTTATAATTGATTTGTAACTTTTAGTGATCCAACGGTAGATAACTAGAGTACATATGATACGCAGGTATGTATTGTAGCTGCTTCCATATATTATAATTTGTTTGGGGTTGCATAAAAAGCATGAGCTGTGTCCCCTAAAGCCACATTTATTTACTCGTGGACTGTTCAAAGATGTTACTACTAATAAACTATGAATTTCACCTCCACGATTTCGCTCGCACTTTCTTTTTTGTTATTTGCACTATCTTTTGTTGTTTCTAAGCAGGGATGGACATGGGGACGGATCGGGGCCGGAGAGTACTATCTCCACCCCCAATCCCCAAACCCCTTGTCCATATCCATCCCATACCCGATCTCCAACGGGGCTTTATTTTCATCCTCCATCCCCACTCCAAATGGGGAACGGGGATTCGGGGATCCAATCATTTTTTTTTTAAATAGATTACTAGAAATCTAGAATCCCAGTTACAAATTAAATGCTAAAATTAAGTTACAAGTAGAGGTGTCGAATGGGCCAGGCCGGAACGAGCACGGTACGTTTATCGTTGGCACGACACGACACGGCACGGTATTTATGTATAAGCATAAGTGTTTGCCAGCTTCAATTCAAGTTGTATCAAGTATCAACTGGATTTCTAATTTCAAAACTAAAGGAACCACAAACAAGATAGCATAAGAGAGTATTTAAGTAGTGTGATCTTCAACTTCATATGAAGCACTAAGATAAAGTAAAGTACGAAAAGTAAACTCAATCGAGAAAAAATTTTACACAATTGATTTCATCAATAAGAACAACAAAATCAACGGCTCGATTGGAAAAATATTGTTTTTATTTTGCATTTTTTTGTGTTTATTTTAAGGAATGCATATGATTGATAGTTGAATAGATGTCAACCTAGTTGGGATGTATTCAAATTATAGTGATGCATTTCTTATTTAATCACATTTGTTGTATTACAAATGTCAATTATCAATAAAATGTTTAGAGAAAATTTAGTGTGACCCTATGTGTTTAGAGAAAATTTAGTGGAACCCAAAAGTTTCATGACTCATGAATAGACCTCTATATTCGGGGACGGGGCGGATCGGGGACGGGGAGGAGCGGGGCGGGGATGGATCGGGGAACGGATTCGGAGCGGATTCGGGGCGGGGACATGCCTATCTCCACCCCCTACCCAATCCCCAAACATTTTCAAAAAAAATCTCCATATCCTATCCAATCTTCAAATAGATCTCTATATTGTCGATCCGTTCGGATCGGGGATCGAATCGGATTCGAACGGGTCGAAGGAAATGACCAACCCTATTTCTAAGACACATTGTGAATTGTGTTTTCGATACCGATGATTCATCATTACGTTATTGTTACGTTAGTGCTCGCCACTAAATAACACAAGTTTTTTTCAAGTCTCATGCAAATGATTAATGATTGGAACCGTTCCATTTGTTTAAAACATGTTTTTAAAGGTTCCTGTAAAAATATCAACGCATTTGGATATTGGTAAGAGCTTGATCGGTTCATTTGGTTGATTCCTATCAAATTTTCGGGATAAAACTGAATGAATCGATCCAAGCCCTTATGGGTATCCAAATGAGTTGATTTTTTTTACAGGAACTCTTGCAAACATGTTTTAAACAAATTAACAGCTCTGATTGTTAGCGTGAGACTTCAATTATCGTTGTGTCAAATATTGTATTATTCGTTGTGTTAATAGAACCGCCATAAATCAATACGCGTAAATAATTTCAATTCATTATCGGAGAGTTTGAGTGGTTGAACCATATGGATCTAATTTTTCAAAATACAGAAATTAAGATTTTGAAAAATAAAAATTAAATATTATCTTTTTATTTCGGTTTTGCTTAAGTTTGCGTGTGTGAATATTTAATTCATTCACATATAATGCCAAAAATAAATCCTTGGATTAAAGTGTGGAAATTACGGGGGTAGGGTCTACCTCGTAAAGGCGAGAAACTGGAGACCAGCACGTGGTCCCTCGTGAGTAGCATGTTCAAACCCTGATTTCAAGGACTTATTATTTACAATTCCTATCTTATTTTGGGGTGCGACCCCAAAATTTTACATTATCCGATAGAGTAGTTATCACCTATGACCAACTCTAGCATGTCACCAACTCCCCATGAAGGTGCATCCTACTCAAGATCATGCCACGTGGGATTCCTTACGCCTTCGGGTTGGTTTAGACAATTTAGTGGTTGGAAACTTGAACTAAGTTAGATAATGCTCAAGGTTTAAGTCCTCATTATCTTCGGTCCCAACATAGGCAGTGGACTTCCCTATAAACAGTGGTGTGATATTGTGTGACGGGATAATAATTCATTGCGAAAGTGACGGGGTAATATTTTTCTAGCTAATGTGACGAGTTAATATACATACAATACCATTTTCTGTAACAAGAAAAAGAATGAGGATGCCATTGTTTGAGCTAGTTACCAAGGTTATTTACAAAGGAAGTGGTTTTTTCCCTCTTTCTTTTTTTATAATTTTAAGACGTAAATGAGAGAATTTATGATAAATTCTTTAGCCTTATAAGTTTTGTGGATTCGCAACATTGAAGGCCTAACCAATAATATTACATGGCGCGTGACAAGTGGTACTGGGTTCGAAATTCGTGAAGGGAAACATAGATAAATTAATCAATTTTCACACATTAAATAAGCTTAGCATTGGAAAAATACATGACAATTCTTAATTGCCATGGAGTTCAAGCGCGCGAAAAGGGCAAAAAAAAGTAAGTGGTTTTGCGTGCAGTGGGGACTTTGTGGTAATTCATAAGAGAAGTGCATACACTCACGTACACTCACATGTATGTAACGGGTTATGGTTGATGTTGTGGTTAATTGTTGTGCTTCAAAATTTATTGAATACATAAACTAGTTAGTATTTGAAAAACGAAGGCCTTATCTAAAATGAATAGGGCTTTCTTATATAGCTGAGACCAATCTATATAATTCGGTATAATTAATTTTCTCCTAGCTCCGTTGGTTCAGTGACGAAAACTGGAACTTGATTGGTCGACAATGTTCATGTTCGAGTCTCCATAAAGCATTTGAATTGGAGTTTAACATACTCCTAGCACTGTTCATACGTGGTGGGGCTTTACTACTACTAGTCGGGTGGAATTTCAAATTTCCTGTGTCCCTAAAGTTATTCATCTCAATTAGAAATCTGTGCTACAATTTTCGTGTACATTATGTTAATAGACATATCTCGATTTCCATCCCTAAGAACCATCGAAATTAATTTCCCTCCATTTATTCATGTGTTGAGCTATATTCTAAGAGACTCTATATTGTAAAATATTTGATGGACTCGCAAGACGAACAAGAATATGGGTATTATCCATTGTGTACATATCGTTTTGTGGGATCCATTTCAGATTTCTAAACAAAGGATTCATATTTTTCATTAACTTGAAATATTTTTTTTAGTACAACCATTAAAAATCAACTCAATAACATAATGGGTGTTATCCATTGTTTACATATCCTTTTGTTTTGTGGGGTCCATTTCAAAATTTTACAAAAATGATTCGTAATGTTTATTACTAATAATTTTCAATAATTGTTTAAATATTATCATTAAAAAATTAACTGAATAACTATAAGGACTTAATCTTGACTGTTCATTTATGTACCTTATAAACAATTGGAGTAACTAATTACTGTTTCTGTCCAAAATTTATTGCCTACTTTCACTATTTACGACACCTTAAAAAGTTATTTATATCTTTCAACAGGGCCGGCTGGGTAGGCCCGAGTCTAGGGCCCACAAAAAATAGCCTATTTTTAGGGCTCCAATTAGGTATATATATGTTTATAACAAGTAATAAATATACTATGTTGGGCTACCAGAAATAAAGAAGCATTTGACCTAGGGGAAAGGTTTGTGTATTTCCTAGTAAATGTTAGAGTTCAATTCTCAGGGGCCATTCTTTTCCTTTTCTATCTTCTTCTTCCCTTTTCTTTTTTCTTACCATAATTAGTTTTTACCTTCTCTTCCTTTTTTTTTTCCCCCCTTTCCACTACATCCTTATCATTTGTTGACTTTTTAAAAAAAAAATGCCGGTGAAGTAATTAGGGAAAAAATAAATAAAACACTTCGTGAGTATTCATAAAATGTTCGCATTACCCATTTCAATTGATTTTGTAATTCTTGCAATAAGAATAGACAATTATGACCGAAAACTATTTTTTATTAACATGAAGACACGAATTACAAAAAAGATAAAATATGGAACACGGTATTTATTATTTGAAATAAATATTGGTTCTTTAATTTTTACTCTAGAAAAACTTATGACCCTGATTTACATTATCGTCTGGGGCCACGAAAATCTCAGGACATGATTTGTCTTTCAATATAAGTACAATGTTATACAGTATATATTTAACATGGAAATAGATAAAAAAAAATTTGGAAGGAAGTGAGCAGTACAAATATCCGATAAAGGCCGAAATGTGAAAAGGGATCGGAGCCGTCGCTTTCGATAGTTTGTCGTCTCGTCGTCATTATCCACAAAGCAAGGACGGGCGGGGCCTACTTTCCTGGTCTAGCGCACGTGGGGTCTGAGGCAAACTGATTGCTGTATTAGCTGAGTTGTCCGGTTCTCAAAGGCCCTTCAATTATTACTCCTGCTCCACAGGTTGCCCCCATACACTGCCCACGCATTGTTTTCTGCCCGAGATAAAATCAGCTCAGATTACACGTGCGAAACCCACCCCCAATAGAATTTGGTTCCCGTAGTGAGCCAAATCACTACATTCTCGTTGTGCCGTCAATTGTAAACCCTATGAAATCTTCATTAGGGATCGGTATCATTCATTTTTTCAGAAATGTTGAGCACATTATCTATAAAAAAAATTATGATCATCGGAGATTGACAGACACACAATTGAGACAAATTTATTTTGCCATGTAGTCTCCAAGAACATATGTACAGTTCCGAATCCCAAATAAAAATTATAGAAGGTACACAATTATTGAGGTCATTACAAGAATATAGTGACTTTATTAGTCACTACGAGTATCCAAAATCCTAATTTACTAGCCTAATTATTCAGCAGTAGTCTCCCTTTCTCTTATCGATATTTTTGATATTTTAAAATTTTCTGAACTTCGCAACATAAAATGTCGTCAATGCAATGCCGAGCTCATCTTGAGCCCTATAAATTGTTTGCTATGCGTGTTGTTTTTTGCAATTTATTTTGATTTATAGCTTATTCTGTCGGTGGTGATAGTTCAATTTTTCTTTCGAGATAAAGGTGTTTCAATTGCCTAAAGATTGTTACTTGTTAAAAAAAAAACATTTACGTGGTGCTAATATTCAATAAATCTGAACCATTAGGCATTAGTTGCTGATACGAATTAATTGGGACGCGACTATGCCTTACAGTCTAAACGGCAATCGAGTCCCACTTATACTCATAGCATATACGCATAATGTGGTGTGACCTCACCACAAGAAGCACCCGAAATCATCCAAAACAACCCTACATTTTTTATTTTCTATGGTATGTGGGAAATTAATAACCCTAAATTTGGCCGTTGGGGATAGGGAGATAAATCAAATTAGCTGATTTACGGGACTCGGGTTCTATGCAAAGAATCAGTGGGACCCCTCTCAAATGGCTGCTGTTTGCTTCATTATTGTCACCAATCTCGTCCTCGTGTACTTCGAGGAAATGATGAGGCGTCTATGGAGTGTGGAGGCCAACGGACTTTTACAATGGATGGTGGCGTTGCACAACGGTGAATTTTTCTATAATTTAACGGCGGCCCCAAATTAAATGTGTCATTAGCCGAAAAACACATTTAGTGTGAGTCCCGCCGTCAAATTTGTGGTGGAGAGAGCATCTGACCGTGCTCCAAGAGTAGTACTCTGGTACTCCATATAATTTCTCATAACGTATCCCTTTTGAGCCCGTCGAGTGATTATTTAGTGCTCCTGGAATATCATCACACAGTACTCCAAGACCCTTCTCAACTGCATATTAGTGTAGGAGACACACATTTTTGTGATGAAATCGACACTAATATGTTGTGGAAAAAAATTCTGAAACATAATGTGGTGGAACTATGTCAGCAATTTATAATTTTCCCTTTTGAACACTTGCAGTACGACCTGTGTACTAATGGCTAGCTACCAATATAATGGCCTATACCAGTGACCATCATGGCTGTGTTTGATTTGTAATTTAATTTAATTTTGATGATGTAAGCAGGTGTAATGAGCGAAGAGAGATAGAGAGAGAAATGAAGGAAATGATGATGTCATTGTCAACAAAACTAAACCCCCTAACCGAACAAGGCCCTCCCCCATTTCTCTTGGCTTAATTACATCATGTCCCCTCAAACTATCACACATTATCAAATTACTCATAACCTATAAAATCTACACTTGACCTTCTCAAATTATCTAAACCTTACAATTAGGGCCCCTTATTAATATTCTGTGCCAATGGCTGTAAAAAATTGAGAATAATTTTCAAATGTTATTTTTCCATAAACATGTCGAGAATGATATGCATATTAATAAATAAAAAAATGTCATTAGACCTCTGTCTAATTTTATTTTTTTTTACCTAAAAAGCTATTAGGCATCTTGACAGAGGCTCTTCTAGCCAAATTATTTAGAGGGTTTTAACATGTAATTTTAAAATAAGATGGAGCTCATATATATATATATATAAGATCCCGTTCTACTAAGGACTCCCTCAAACTTGTAATTTGCGGACCTCATGGATCGGGGTCGAATCTCGACGATCCGAACCGCTCAATGTGTTTAAAACGTGATTTTAAGGGTCATCGCGAGGATTCGTCCAAAAAAAATACTCGGAAGGGCTTCATTCGAGCATTTTTCGATAAATTATATATGTACGGTTATTGTGAAAAACCGCTCGGATGAAGCCCTTTCGGGTATTTTTTTTTTGTGATTCCTCGCATTGGCCATGGAAAACATGTTTTAAACACATTGAGCGGTTCGGATCGTCGAAATTTGGTCTGGAAAATAAAAAAAGGGGTGGTCCTGACAGAGGAGATCTTTGAGGGAGTCCTCAATAGAACATCTTCCTATATATATACGGAAATTTTCTAATCCGGGACTCCCGGAAATAAGAAAAACCGTATTTTTTTTGTTTTGTAAATTGTTTTTGGAAAATCTGAGCCGTCTAATGTTTTCAAAAGGTGATTTCAAGGGTCCACGCGAGAAATCTTCAAAAAAAAATACCAGGTATTTTTGCGAAAAACTGCTTGGATCAGACCCTTCCCGGTATTTTTTTTTGAAGATTTCTTGCGTGGACCCTTGAAAACACCTTCTGAAAATATTGGACGGCTCGGATCGTCAAAAAAATGATCGGATCATGGAGGTCCGGAGTCCCGGATCCCGGACTAGAAGGAGACCCTATATATATATATGTGTGTGTGTGTGTGTGTGTGTGTTTCATAAAGAAGGTTAAATTACATTTAAACTCTTCGAGTATGACCCACTTTCACTTAACCTCCTCAATGTTTGAAACTTAACACTTAATCGCCTTAAACTATGGCAATCCTAAATGTCAAAGATGGCTCAACGGAAAATCACAATGTACACTCTTGGCCGTCATTGTCAATCATTAGCCCACCATGTTCTTTTCACCCCAATATTCACCAATAGCCTTCCCAAAAACACCACATTGAAAACTAAATCTAGTCACCACACTCGAAAAAAAGCTATTCCAACCCCAACACCTTTTGTCCCGCAATCCCTTGCAATTGACCCAAAATTTTGGTTTTTTTGTTCCTCACTCAGTCTCTTCTTTTTTAGGAAATTACTCTTACATAAAGGAAAGGTTAATTTTATCACAAAATCTTATCATGTCATGTTTTGCTCACATGACAAGATTCGTCTAAAATCCAAATGTTTTGCTACAAAATGAGTTTATTATCATCAGATGAATACTTTCAAGGTCTTAATGTAAAGTTTTTAACATTAGGGAGGTTAAGTGAAAATGAGTCATACTTGAGGGGGGTGTGTGTATTGTAATTTATCCATATGACCAATTGAGAATGCTTGAGCTCTATAAGAAGGCCCACAATGTCAGTGTAGTTGAAGTGATTGCCAACTGGATGTCTATAACATACAGACCAGGTTTGGTTTAATAATCCGTTGGGTTTTTCTTTTTCTTTTTCTTTTTTCTATATTCAAGGTTTTTTTTTCTTTTTTTTTGTATTTGTTAGTTTCACATCTATTTTTATCGATTATTAGTTTGTCTCAACGTGAGGAATCGATAAAGTAAAAAAATATAGTGGAAACTCAATTTGTTTTAATAAAGACAAATATAAACCAATTTGAAGCGAACTAACAAATGTGGAGACAAATGTGGAGAAAAATGAAATAAAGGCAATAAAATAATTCAACTGGATTATTAAGCCAAACCTAGCCATAATATGGTACCTGTCACTCACTAGAGGCTAAATATATTATCAAAAATGATATGGTTACACCACACTCGCGTACCCCAGATGCACACCAACGCATTTCAATCATCCAAAAGCATTTTCGACGTTCCAAATTTGAAATAAACTAGTTGCCTGAAGAGTTTAATTAAACTCTTCGCTCGAATAGTTTATCTCAAATCCAGAACATTGATTTCAGAGATGGACAGTTGGGATGCGTTGGTGTGCATCTGGGGTACGTGAGTGAAGTGTACCCATAGATGCATTGATATATTATTTCGGTAGAAGATCAGCTGCATATGATTATTTCCCATTAGAAAGCTGATATTTTTCTTTCTTCTTCCATGTTCTACCAGAAGAACACTGTCAAACTGACACGTCATCGCACTTTCTTGTTTGCTTTCCTCTTTCAGTAAAATGGTTAAGAGGATTCAAAGGGTGTTCTTGACTTGACTTGAAGCTTTTGATGATGCAAGGATATAAAAGTATCCTCCTCACAAAAACTGCTGTTCATCGATCATTCTTGCATAACGAAATCTGAAACTAGATACTGCATGCCCCAAATTATCTCAAGCGCGCAAGACGTACAACTCGTTTGGTTCATCACTTGTTATTTGCATTTACTTAAGCAATAGTAAGTAAATACGATAATTTGTCAAGCTACTGATCATAATTACTCATCTCATTCCAAAAAATGTTTCACGTTATATACGTAATCTTCTTTGAGAATTAGTAATACTTTACACACTCATTACCAGAGATACATATATCATGTACCGGGTATTTTTACTGCCGGTTCCGCAACTATTGACTTAAGTCAAAATGGCTTTAGCACGTTTAAGTCAGTAAGCTTAAGTCATCTTATTCTACTCACTTAAACTTGTTTATTGATTTGTGAAAAATGATGATAATATTGCCCTCATAAAATGTAAAATGCAACCCAACGATACAAATCCCAATTGTAGTTGCCCGATTATAGCATGGTACGCGTACGACTGTAGTGACCCATTACGTACAATACATAAAAAAAAATTAGGTAGATACACAAGAGAGAGACACACACACAGAGAGAGAGAGAGAGAGGCGAGTTCATAAGTGTGGCCGGATGGAGCTGATAGCCCTAATAACTCTCATGGGCAATTTGGATATTTGACACTCCAAATTATACTTGCCACACAAGTTAAAGTCAGAAACAAGCTAATTTAAGAGTGTATTTTTGTTGTGAAATTCATTGGCTTAGCGCATCTTTGCGAAACTTAGGAGTTTCACTAACTTGGTTTTTTTGATTTTTTGGTTTTTTTGGATGTTTTAGTTTTGCAAAAAAACTAACCTGTTCCACTAATTAGTTTTTTTGTTTTTTGGTTTTTAGTTTTGCAAAAAAACTAAATTGTTCCTCTAACTAGTTTTTTTGTTTTTAGTTTTGTAAAAAAACTAATTATTTTTTTGTTAGTGGAATGAGATAGTATTTTAGTTAAAACAAAACTGTTTTTTTTTAGCGGAAAGGGGCTAAATGGGGTTTTTTTTTGGAAGGGAAGTTATATATTAATAGGTTAAAAACCGGTGGAAAATCAAGGTTCATGATTAGATTAAATTGTTTAGGATGTTGTCCTTTCGTTCTGACGCCTTTGTGCTCTCTCTCTCTCTCTCTCTCTCTCTCTTCAATCTTTGCGTAGTACTAATCTTTTACAATTAATTATTACTGATTCCACTTCTCCTCTGGACCTCTTTGATCGGAGCATTTTTTTAACGATCCAATCCGTCCAATGTGTTCAGAAGGTGTTTTCAAGGCTATATACAGTTTTTGCGAAAAACTGTTTGGATCAAGCCCTTCCCGGTATTGTTTTTTGAAGATTTCTCGCGTGAACCTTGGAAAACACCTTCTGAACCCAATGGACGGATCGGATTTTTCCAAAACAATTGGCATTTTTTTGGGATGTTGTCCTTTCGTTCTGACGCCTTTGTGCTCTCTCTCTCTCTCTCTTTTCAATCTTTGCGTAGTACTAATCTTTTACAATTAATTATTACTGATTCCACTTCTCCTCCGGACCTCCTTGATCGGAGCATTTTTTTAACGATCCAATCCGTCCAATGTGTTCAGAAGGTGTTTTCAAGGCTATATACAGTTTTTGCGAAAAACTGTTTGGATCAAGCCCTTCCCGGTATTGTTTTTTGAAGATTTCTCGCGTGGACCTTGGAAAACACCCTCTGAACCCAATGGACGGATCGGATTTTTCCAAAACAATTGGCAACACAAAAAAAATACCCCAAGAGCTTCAATCCGGAGGTCCGGATAAGAAGCTTGGGGAATTATTACTAGTAAATTCTTCTATTTTTTGTGATGTTAAAAAAAAAAGGGTCAAAGCATAGATAGGACCAGAAAGGGAGATGGCAGCTTCTTTAGAGGGAGGGCGATGGGGTTGTAGGGTAGCCCTACAGGCAACACCCCATGACGCGATGGCGGCCCCATGTGTTTCCCGCCCTCTGGCGCGTGTTAGCTCATAAACCTCTGGCTGGGTTCGTCTTAATCACTAGGACTAGACCCCTAGCTTAACCCTTTCCCACCTTCCTTCAACGCCACAAACCCTGTCCCCCCCCTCTCTCTCTCTCTCTCGGTTTCAGTGTCAACTTTGTCCAGATCAATTTATGTGCACTTCAATTAATTTCTTTCTCGGTCCGGTCAGAAGCGGTTCATCTATATCGGGACTAGAGAATTTACATAGAAATTAGTTGTTACGGTTAGACTCCAAGAATCAAATCCTAGTTAATTGTGTGAGAGCAAACTCACCAACCAATCTAATTAATTGTATGAGAGCAAACTAATCAACCAATCGAATTATAACTCTTTGGAGGCTCTCTCCCTAGAATGTACAAAAGCCAATTTGCAAATGATGGTGACTATGAATAATGCAAGGAGAACTTCCCCATCATTTGAGTCATTGGTGAAGCAGAGGATTCTACAAATTCATTCATATGACAATCAATCAATTGGAACCTCTTTATGTAGCTAGGCTTCCCACTGGCTAGCTAGTACAATACATGGATAAGGGATGTATATTTTTTTGTTTCGATAGTCAGGAGTGTCGAGATTACCTTACGCTCATTTTAACTAATTATCTCATTGGTTCGGTTAAATGCTCATTTATGATGATATTAGGGAATTCGCAAGAAAATATTTTTTGTGGGTCTGACTTCAAGAATCAAAATCCGAGTCAATTGAGTGGAGATCAAACTCACCAACTAACCAAACTAATCTTTTGAGCTAGATGTACCATATTTACCAACAAGTCCTACTTTGTTTCTTACTAGCTCCCTTCGTTCCTAAATAATGTTCTACTATAAAAAGACGTGCAATTTTTGTATCAAGAAATAAAATACTTCCGAGCATAATTTTTTACATTTATTAATGCCAATTTAAGAGGAGGGAGTATATTTTTTCCTTAGCATGTGGGACTCAAAGCTCTTGCGACAAACGTGGAGTACTCAAGTCCACCTTATGGTATGGCATCGTATTGAGAATTATATTTTGGTGATGCTTCTTCACTAATGAATAAGGGAAGGGGTTGGCCCGCGGTGATAGTCATTTGACAACTTATATATGAAGCTTTTGGTTTGGGGTTCAAGTCTTACTCGCTTCTTATGAATTCATGTTTATATCCGGTGCGAATTGGACTTTTTTCGTTTCAATTAGGCTCCTCTAGTGGACGACCAAATTTATTGGTTCATTGCTTCAGAAATGGACCAAATTTATTGGTTCATTGCTTCAGAAATGGAGTAATCGATTAATAGAACTAAACTAAAGCATATATATTAGATAGTCTTCTTCAAAATTGTTGGGCTGCACATCGAATATATGGGCAATGCTCTGAATATTCTACAAAAAATACCTACATACATGTAAAAATTGTCAATTAAACTTACCCAGAAACCTTGTTTGGTTTAATTTTTTAGACAAGTTTTTATAGATAATTGAGTGGATAGAGACATAGATAGAAAAATCAGAGTAATAATTGGAAAAAAACCTTATTGGGAACCGTGCGCCGAGAGAAGGTGGTTCTGAAAAACCAAAGCGACCATATTTATTATTAAATGAGGGATTTGGTACTGGTTCAAATAAAGTGGATATTGGAATGAAACCATAGTACAATTTGAGGAAAGAATGTTAATTCTTTCAGATTGGGAAAAATGATAGAAACACGAAAAAGAATCGAACTCTAAAACTCACAAATCAATGCATCTAAATTGGACCCTTAAATGGACTCCATTCTTCTAAATTTTTTTTTTTTGTTGTCTTTTATAGATTTATGATCATACCCAGCATAGGTCTGCTTTTTGTTCGTCTTTTTGGAATTGTTAGATTCGCGCTATATTTTTTATATTCATCATACGTCTCAATGAGAGAAGCCTAAAAATAAAAATTATGACCAAAAGAAAACAAAAGGTTCAGTAAAAGTACCAAACAACGGTCTTTTTTTTTTTTTTTTTGTCTAAAATGTCTTCGTATATGAACTTTCTTCAACCTCGGCCCACATTTTTATATTTTTCTGACACATCTTGTCGATACAAATAGTTAATGAAAAACTAAACAAAAAATTAAAAAAGTAAAAAAATACCCAAAAAAAGTCATTAGACAAAACTCTCGGAAAAATTAGAGTACAAAAACGAACAACCAGTTTATGCAGCGCGTGGCAAAATTCAGAGCATTGTTGCTTAAGATTAAGTTCATAAACAATATCCTATTGGTACTTTTTGTGCTTCCATTAGGGCACAAAAGTGTGTTTTCTACTCTTATGATGGATTAATTAAATAATAATCTAAAAGACTTTATTAAAGTAACCTGTAATCCATAAAAATGGGACAAAAACAAACCCAAAGAAGTGTGTTCCCTGTAAATATCTAAGCCTTAAATTACAAGGATGACTTTGAAGAATCCTGTAAAATATTTTGTGGTAGATTTTCTTAGTTGGCAAAGAAATTAATATAAACCTCATATATTCCTCTCCCTTGAGATCTGAGATTCAATCAAGATAGGCTTATTAAGCACCAGAGGGGTTGAATAATAATATTTAAAAAGTGGGTAATTACCTTACCAAAAAAAATATAAAAATGTTACCAATGAAGTCACTAAACAAGGAGAAATACCGTCTCGTAATTTTCCAACACCCTACAAAATCAGATATTTATGAAGTTTTTGACAACTTGTTTGAAGTATGTAGAAATACGTAGCGGCGCCCATAACTATTCAACAATCACTCTTAAACAAAATGGTCCAAAAACAAGTAAGACCTATATATATATATATATATATACGGGGAGGATCCTGTCAAGGATCCCGGAAATCCCGGATTGAAGCGGTTTGAAGCCCTTCCCGATATTTTTTTGACGATCCGAGCCGTTCCAATGTGTTCAAAAGGTGTTTTCCAAGGCCCACGCTTGAAATCTTCAAAAAAAAATACCGGGAAGGGCTTGATCCACGCAGTTTTTCGCAAAAACTGCATATTTACAAAATTGCATGGATCAAGCCCTTCCTTTTTTTTTGAAGATTTCCCGCGTGGGCCTTGGAAAACACCTTTTGAACACATTGGAAGGCTCGGATCGTCAAAATTTGATCCGGAACTATGAGATCCGGATCAAAATTTTGACGATCCGAGCCGTCCAATGTGTTCAAAAGGTGTTTTCCAAGGCCCACGCGGGAAATCTTCA